>JAFVLL020004276.1:0-21094 GCA_021397915.2 Tor tambroides | reverse complement strand
CTTTTGTAGCTAATCATGTTACAGACCTGATGTCAGTTAACTTAATTAGTTGCTAGATGTTCTCCCAGCTGAATCTTTTCAAAATTTCTTGCTTTATCAGCCCTTTGTTGCCCCCGTGCCAACTTTTTTGAGACCTGTAGCAGGCATCAAATTCATGTAGTGTATAAAAGTGTAAAATTTCTCCATTTAAACATTTGTTATGTTCTCGATGTTCTGTTGTGAATAAAATATTGGCTCAAGTGATTTGAAAGTCTTTTAGATTTCATTTTATTCAAATTTAAAAAATGTCCAAACATTTCCGGAATTCGGGTTGTACAAATCCTGTGAACAAGTGACCGATCTCAGCCGGCACTTCAGTGTCTATTTATAATGTAGGGGGTGGGCGCATCGGATTCCAGAGAGCATTTGATTGGTCAGAAGATTTGATGAAAAGCTAAAGTATGAGGTGATATAACAAAAAAATGTTGATCCATTTTGGCCGGAAGTGACGAACTGCTAGCTTTGAATGCTTATATCTTCTAAATGCGAATTTTGTCACTGTTTTGGAACACAACGGCTTATAGATAACCTTAAGACTAACATACTGATAATAACACCCAAAAAACTTTCGTTTTGATTTCATGGGGACTTTAACATCAATGGAACCTTTCCACATTCCATAAAAGGCTCTTTACAGTAGAAGAAGGTTCTTTAAATTTCTAAAAATCACACTATAGGAAAAAAATAGTTCTTTTAATGGAATAGTTCACCAGAAAATTTGCTGAAAATTACTCAACCTCATATCTCCAACAGATTCGGAGAAATTTAACATTGCATCACTTGCTCACCAATGGATCCTCTGCAGTGAATGGGTGCCGTCAGAATGAGAATCCAAAAAGCTGATAAAAACATCACAATAATCCACACCACTCCAGTCCATCAATTAATGTCTTGTGAACTGAAAAGCTGCATGTCTATAAGAAACAAATCCATCACAAAGGACTTTTAACATTAAATCGTCTCTTCTGGCCAAAATACCAAAGAGTCTTTAATTCTTAATAACGCTTCCTCCAGTGAAAACGTCCATCCCCTGTTGTCTTCTCACATCAAAATCCATCCATATATTTGTTTGGAACTGTTTAAGACTTGTTTTTTCCTTTGTAAACGGTGCTTGATCTGTGCAGATTTCTCTCCTGATTCAGACCAGACAGCTTTTTCACTGGAGGAAACCATATTATAGATAGAGGTCTAGCATTTTGGCCTGCAGCAATGATTTAAAGTTAAAATTTCCTTGATGTATTTCTTTCTTACAAACATGCAGCTTTTCGCTTCACAAGATGTTAACTGATGGACTGGAGTGATGTGGATTACTTGTGAATTATTGCAATGTTTTTATCAGCTGTTTGGGCTGACGGCACCCATTCACTGCAGAGGATCCATTGGTGAGCAAGTGATGAAATGCAAAATTTCTCAGAATTTGTTCCCATGAGAAACAAACTCATCTACATCTTTGATGGCCTGAGGGTATGTAACTGCTCAGCAAATTTTCATTTTTGGGTGAACTATTCCTTTAAGAAAGGTTCTTAAGGAAACCTAAAATGGCTCTTCTATGGCAGGGCATTGCTAACTGTGAAAACCCCCTTTTGGAACCTTTATTTCCAAAAGTGTAGGATGAATATCATCTTAACACTTGCACTGGCCTTATGATAAAAGGAAACGTTTTCAATAACAAATCACTTTTTTGTCCTTTTGAACTTGGCTGCTCCAGTCCCCATCCACTTTCATTGTAGAAGAGCTACTTTCTGCTTTTGTGCTCCATAGAAGAAAGAAACTCATACAGGTTTGGACATGAGTGCAAGTAAATGACAGAATTTTCATATTTGACTGAACTATTTCTTTTAAATTTAATATTTTGGCTGTTTATATTTAAATATCTTGTTTTGGTTCTTTTCACCATAATCAAATAAGTATGTAAAATATGTTAATATATAAAAAATATTTCCTTTGTGCATGCATGCTCACAAAAGCGGCAATAATTTCGGCTGTTTTTACACGAGATTCCAGTGCAAACAGCATCACACAATGTACGTTTTCCATTCACAATGGCTGCCGCAGCTTTTTGCCTTTCTGTACAGAAAGCTATTTCTATCTAGCACCATTGTCCTAATTGTTACATGGCAATGAATAGTTCTTTTTATCACGCTCCTTTCCATTCTTAAGCTGGCTTTTTACATGGCCTGCTCCATCCCTGCACATGTACCAAAAAAATCTATTTAGCCCGAGTCATTTCTTTAGCTTGCTGGAGACAGCCACGGCGAGAGATAACTAACGACACTTCTGCCAGCACCTAGGGATTCTTTTATGCCAGCCTCATTTGCATTCTGATTAGTATGCATGAAATTTCTCACTGAACTTTAATACCCTAACTGCTGCATAATACACTTTAATGAGCATAAAAGTGAGCTTGACAATTAAAACTCACATTAATCACTAAATGCTACACTCATGGAAGGGAGGGAGAGGGGGTGTTGGGGAAGGGCTGAGTGGGTTTTGACGGGTGGTCGACGCTGGGAAGGGGTGGAGAGAGAGAGAGAGAGAGAGAGATGGAGAAGCACCAATGCAACGAAGAACCTGCGATCGCTGCATCTCCACAGGCCGAGGAGCGGTGACGCCCACTTTATCCGAAGCATTTTCCCCATTCATTTTTACAAATTCTTTAAAAAACACTTCTGAATGCCATGAACCAGTAAATTATCCCATGATGCACTGCAGATGATGCCATCAAAAAACAGTAGTACAATATAAAAATTTTCATTGATTATAAGTATAAAAACAATATATTTAAAAAAAAAATGAATGAAGTTATTAATTTTTTCAAAATATTCAGATAAATTTAAATTAGTGTTATTTTTATACTATTATCAACTTTTTATATTTTCTGTTTTCACTTTAATTTTAGTTAACGTATTAGTAGTTTTTATTCAATTTTTCTGTCTAGTTGTTATTCATTTTTTATTTATAAGTTTTAGTTTATTTTGTTTTTTAGTTATTTTAGAACTTCAAATTAAATTAAACAAAAATGAGAAATGTTGCCTTGGCAACTAGCTGAAATACAGTAAGTTTAAGGATTTATATATATATATATCTTTCGGGGGGTGAAAACTTTTGAACAGGATGAAGATGTCCAAATTTTTCTTATTTTGTAGAAATATAATTTTTTCCCATTTAGTACTCCCCTTCGGAAGCAACAGAAGATACTTGCATGTTTTCCGGAAGACAAATTGAGTACAATTTACCTTGATCTTCAAATTCAAAAAGTTTTCACCCCCCGGCTCTGAATGCATCGTATTTCCTTCGGGAGCATAAGTGAATGTTTGAATCTTTTTTAATAGTTGTGTTTGAGTCCCTCAATTGTCCTGAGTGTGAAAAGATGGATCTCAAAATCATACAGTCACTGAAAGGGTTCAAATATGCAAAAGATGCTGGAAAACTGAAGAATCTGCAGGACATGGAGGATTTTTCTGAAGAACAGTGCTCAGTTTAACTGTTCAGAACAAACAAGGGACTCATGAACAACCAACAAAAAACAGTCGTGGATCATCCAGGTTACCACACACAGTATTAAGAACCAAGGGATCCCAAACTTTTGAGTGGGGTTATTTTAATAATTTAATAACCACGCCCACGGATCGCTGGCTGAATGTCTGTTGCATATGGCACACAAAAGTGGAAACACTTCAGGAGATTCGAAGTCGTCGTTGGATTGGTTGAATTATACAGGATTTCTGGGAGACGTGTGTCGCGTTCTGCCTGGAAACAAAGATGCCGTGACGCCAAACACAAGAAGAAAGCCGTCGTGTTTACAGCTGTGACGACAAACGCTTATCAGGATCAAATAAACACTGGATTTTCAAAAGTATGTGAAATATTTAAAGTTCACGGCATAGAATCTTTAAAATACGTCCGAGAGTTTTACACACCGGTCTGTTACTGTGGCGACATTTCCACGCCCCGAAACGTGATGCTGAACGAAACGAAGTGTGATTGGTTGTTTGACATCTCGGTCAAACGGCCTCATGGCCAATAAAACCTGCCATAGATTCCAGACCTTCAGCCATCAGTAGGAGTATATAGCACACAAATACCAGCGAACAATTGTTGCTTCCCAGAATGGGAATGTTAGTTTTTGTTTATAAAATACAACCTAAAAACAACCATAGAGAACGTTCTGTAGGATCTCTTTTGGTCGTCATAAAAAAAAAGTTCTGTGAAGGCTAACAAAAACATAGGGAACATTTCTAGAAGGTTGATATTTGGTTCCCAAATCATATTTGGTTATTTTTCCAAAGTTAATATCTAGTTATTAAAAAAAAAAAACTAAAAATAACTAGAGAATGTTCTGTATAGGTTCTCTTTAGGTTGTCACAAACAAAAGATCTGGGAGGGCTAGTTTTTAGTTACATTTACATTTAGTCATTTTGCAGATGCTTTTATCCAAAGCGACTTACAATTGGTTACAAAAACCTACAGAGAACATTCCTACAATGTTATTATTTGGTTCCACAAAAAAACAAATGGGAGCCATATGCTAACGTTAGGGCAACGTCCTATGTTTGCTGGGATATCATTTGCACTTCTTACCGCCCTGTTTTATGCTTTTCTCTGTTCTCCTCTTTATATCCACAGCTAAAAATGTCTTGTTGCTATCTGTGTCTGGTAGCTGGGATTCACTCTGAATTACACCGAATGAATCGTTTGCCCATACAGATAAAGACATATTTATGGGAATTTGCATCTTCGCACCTCTCATTTGCTGTTGGTTATGTTATTTGGTTTGAAACACTCAAATTTAACAATCCACTTCAGCCGCCCTTTTGCATATACAGATTGTGCGCTGCCAAAATGCACGATGCATCCAGGCATGCTTTAGCACACGTGTGCTCACATGCATACAGACGTGTGCTCTCACACATCAGAAGAAATCCCAGCCCCCTTCCTGGAAATTAAGACTCAAACCACTGGGCAATATGGGCGCCTACATGAGCACTCAGCTTGATACAGATGGGCTGCATCACACCCTCTGGTTCAGTCGTTCGTCCGTCTGGTGAAACCAACACTACCCACTCAGGCAAGGACAGATCCTGTAGGCCTGTACGTATATGGTACATACAGCTCAACATGATTTTTGTGTGCATGCGCTGTTTATTTGAGTGTGTGTGTGTGCTAGCAGTGCAATGTTTAAAACATAACCTCCATGCACAATTTATGATGATGCACCGCGGCTCTGACAGCGCATGGCTTATTAGACCGCCGGACCCCGAGGCCCTGCTCTTAGGATACTCAGCTATAATGGACAAATGTGCTCCACAGATTTATGTATGTAAATGCAGGATGGGGGAGTCGCCTCCCACCGCAACGGCTCATGCAAATCTGCACCGAGGATGAAAAAAAGGACAAAGGAGGGGCAAATATTCTTCGAAATGCCTGGACTATCCTGCGTGGGCTGCTTTAATTAAAACAGGAGCTTTGCTGTGAAATTATGGTGCGACAAACATCATACGTGGCCTATTTTTTTCGAGCGTTGCGTTTGATTTGATTAGCGAGGGCAATGCAATTTGTAGTAATGCTATATCTGGCAAAACCACCTCAAATCTCATTAATTGCATCATATCGGAACATACTGAACCATTACGCTTGATTTCAGAAGCTTATCGCCTCGCAACTGTGGAAATTGTATAATTATTGACCTGAATTAAGAGTGAAATGCTATAGGCTGCAATTTTTCACTATAGTGCAATTGACTAATGCATTTTAAAATATGCTTATATTATTTTGACGTTTTTGAAAGAAAATTGAGTGATGTTTGCACTGTAAGATTACTGCCACAACATTTCAGGGTGGGTGCTAGCTGCTTACCGGTCCAAGACAAAGGACACACTGTCAGATATTTTTATGATAATCTTGTCCTTAAAGTGTTGTTATTATTAACTAAAATTAAAATGATTAAAATATTTTTTTAGTAATTGAAATAAAATGAAAATTCTAGATGAAATTTTTTAACTTTATTGCTTAAAAATTAAAATTGAATTATTGAAATTACTAAAACTAAACAAAGCTAAATATAAAAAAAATAAAATAAAATGACAAATGCACAACCAATTTACTAAAAAAATTTAACTAAAATTGAAGTGACAATTGAAAATATAAAAACAAAAGCTAACATTACTTCCTATAAAATCATTGTTATTAAGATAAAAATTAAATATAAATATTAGATTTAAAAAAACAGAAAATAAGTAAATAAGTTTGAAGTGTTAAAATGAC
Source organism: Tor tambroides (assembly GCA_021397915.2). Classification (NCBI taxonomy): domain Eukaryota; kingdom Metazoa; phylum Chordata; class Actinopteri; order Cypriniformes; family Cyprinidae; genus Tor; species Tor tambroides. The sequence goes on along the minus strand of JAFVLL020004276.1, from coordinate 14,791 downwards.
TAAAACAAATAAAAACAGTCAAATTAAAATGAATAAAAATGACAAACATACATAACCAAATGACTAAAAATAATACTAAACTTATGAATAAATATAAATAATAAATAAACAAAAAAAATTAAACTAAAAATGTAAAAATAAAAGTTAATTCAAAATAAGTACTGTAATATCATATAATAACATAAAATGTAAACAAAACAACACTGCCATAAATATGACGATTATTGGATTTACTTCACCCCTTTTATTGTGTGCTAAGCGAAATTCATAATTATATTCAATTAGTAAAGTAAAAACACCATCAAAGTTTGATACAGTTTGGGGTTTGCTCGAATTACTAACCTAAAGTATAAGCAGCCATAGATATTTATATACGTAGATGCCTCATTAGCGACTGTTTCTATGGGCTGCTATACGTAAGCCGTCCGCCATGTTGCAGCGGTAAACTTGACGTCATTCACCATAGTAATCACTGAATATTCGAAAGATGCCACAATCATGCACAGAACGGCTCAACGGCTCTCTGCAAACCTACAGTATGGTGAATGACGTCAAAAATACCGTTCCAAGATTGCAGCCGCATCTACGTGTTTGGAGCGGTCGAATAGGGCGTCTATATATGTCTATGTAAGCAACAAAAATAGTCATGCTTGACTTCATCATTAATTAATAAAAAAGTTGCCATGATGTCATAAAAATCACTGTTAATGATTACTGATATTGAATCAGTTATGAGAGTTCATGCATTGTTTTGAACAAAATTCGGATGACAAAGCATTGAGAGCTGTATTACATCTTGCTTGTTTGCTGATGTATTATGCACTAGAAGAGAACCTCACTGAAAGCACAGAGTGGCTCCAGGCTCCGCCCCCTCCTGGTGGCGCCCTTCATGCTGTAAGTCACTGTCAGAGGGCGTTTGCATGATCAGTTCAGCTGTAACGCTGCATCACTCAGGGTGTGTCGACGACATGTGCTTCATTATTGTCTGTTTTATTTATTCAAAACGCACTGGCGCTTAAAGAAGCCATTGTTTTCCAGCCGGCTGCATCAGTCTGGAGGTCCGGTGTTCTCCGGCTCTGTGGCTTCTCTTCCCTCGTGCCTGTGGATTGGTTCAGGAGCTGGGGGTGACAGGGTGTGGAGAGTGTGAATCTGCCAGGTTTGTGGGAGGCTGGGTGTGAACAAGCTGTCAGAATAACCATATTCATTATATTTTCCATAAAAGGAGCCTCCCCCACCCGCGTTTATGATTAGCTATTCTTTCATATCCTCCAAAGGGCTCAGAAAACCCCTACGAATTCAGCTAAAGATACAACTGGACTTTTAGCGTTGTAAGGGGTTATTTTTATTTATCAGTGTGTGCTGAAGCAAGCATCTCTATTGCTACTGCTTATATATTTGAATATTAAACTTTGATCATTAAACTCACATGCAGAATTCCTAGAGTTTGTGCTATACATATATGAATGACACCTCATGAGTGTGTATTTTAAGATACTGGCCGAGGGTGAACCAACTCCAGGGAAAGGCTAAATGTAGCCTAGTGTAATCTAATAAGTATGCACATTATAAACCCGTCTTTTTAGACAAGTACCAGATACGGGTGTTATGGTATCAAATATGGATGATCACAATTCAATAGAAAACACTGTAAGTTACTAATTATAATGTTTTCATTTCCAAGGTTATTCAAACAGAAAGAGAGCAAAGATATGGAAGCCATTGAATTAAAAAACTAAAATAATTTTTAAAATAAAATAAGCAAGCAAGCAATCCATTGAAAAAAGGTACTTGCGGCTTTTTATCTCACAATGCGATCTTTTTTCCCTAGCTATTTTCTCACACTTTTTTTCTCAGAATTGCGAGATATAATCTCTTGTAAGATATAACGTCAGAATTGCAGGATGTATACTCACAATTACAAGGAATAAAGTCAGAATTGTGAGATATAAACTATAAACTGTTTAAACTGTTTTTATAAAGAGAAAAACATTTTTTGTGAGTTTATGGCCCGGTTTCACAGACAGGGCTTAGACTAAGCCAGGATTAGCCCATAGTTCAATTAGGACATTTAAGTAATTGTTATAAACATTCTTAGAAAAAAACATTACTGGGATGCATCTTGAGACAAAACAAAGGCACTGATATATTTTAAGATCAGTCAGTGCAAGTTTATTTCAGCTGAAACAGCTCAGACTTACGTTTTAGTCTAGGAGAAGGCTTAAGCCTTGTCTGTGAAACCGTGGGTAAATCTCACAATCTGATTTTAAAACTGACATTTTCTTGATATAAAGCCAGAATTGTGAGATATAATTTTGCAATTCTCAGAAAAAAAGTCAGAAATGGTAGTTTATGTCTCACAATTCTGACTTTATTACACGCAACTGCAACTTAAAATCATATAGTTCTGACTTTACAACTTGCAATTGCGAGTTTATATCATGCAATTTGCAATTGCCTTTTTTATTTTTTACTCAGTGGCAGAAATGAAGAACATTATCACTGACTTCAGTCTAGCGTGAATTTAAGCACTCAAAAAAAAACACCCTTTATAATCAGTGAAGCTGTCTACACTGTGGAATGAATTTCTTGCTTAAATCATCCATACATCTGCATTTTGTTGTTTATGATGAGAGAATTCGCAAATTCAGTCAAATTCGCAAAGTTCTCTGATTGGCCAATGCATTCATAAGCTCAACGGAATTGTGTGTGATTGGTTATAATGCGCAACGCTGCAAAAATGCGTGAAAAAGGAATACGGTGCAACATAAGCAGATCTAAATTGAATACCGCAATCGGCACGTTTCGTTCATTTTGATTTTCAATTTATTCGTGACAGATGTAATAGATTTAGTTTAACTATGCAGGGGCATTTTTGTCCAATTTGATGGCATTTTATGGTATATCTGAGACTATAATATCATATCATAGAGACTATTAAGAAACCACATAGCAACCACCCAGAACATCCAAACAACCACATATTAACATGCAAAATCACTCAAAAAATATGGATGCTATTTTTCAGTTTTACTTGAGATATCTGCTATTTGCATGCTGATAATGGACAGCTTTCTGAAGGCTTGAGCGAGAGTGTGCATGTGTTGCTCGGGCACCTGCACTCTCCCACCAATTTCCTTTGTGACAAGTGATGCAGCAATGGTCGTCATGGTTACGACCAGCCTATCTTTAGCCAGATAACATTTGAGAATGATGACTTCCTCCATATGCCGTATGACTGGGGAGCAACTTCTACAAAAGTCTGCTGCATCTCTGCAGATTGTGATGCTTGTAAAGATTCAAGGTTGATAAGTAAAACTTATTGAAAAATTGTTTCTTTTTATAAAACATATTGCATTCAATACAAAAGTATTAGTATATACTGAACTTGTGCATGTACCAGAATATTATAGATTAGGAAGTGGGCTCTTTTGACTTGCCAAATAAGCAGTCACCTAGTAACACCCTAGCAACTGCATGACAATAAGCCAAACCACCCAGAACACCCTAGCAAACTGCACAACAAGTCGCAAAGCAACTACCCAGAACTAGTGATATACTGGTTTAAATGGTAAACCAGTGTAAATTATGCACACGGTATGAATTTTAAAAAATGAGAGGAAATCCCTGTTAACTCCATACACTTCTGACTAATGGTTAGAAAACTATTAATAACACATGATTAATTCTTTAACTGGGCAAATAAGCCAACTGTAAACGGCCATTAACAAAAGCAATAGATGCTGAAGATGAACGCATAGAGGAGAAAATATTGTTGCAGGCAGAACAAGATCACTGTCACGATGTGCAAAATATTGGAAGAAAATTCTAAATACTGAATTGGGGGTTTATATGAATGTGTCTTCTTCAGAAAAGTTTAGATGGTATTTCCTTTTCATCTTACCTCCATTTAATGCATATTAATGTAGTTTTTAAAAGTGCAGCTGCTTTGTTTACAGCAGTAACCAAGGAAACGTTCTATCGCTGCTGTTCTATAAGTGCCACCTGCTGGCAGAGATTTTTTTGCATTCTCATTCAGCCCGTCTGCTGTTTCTGTTTCATGCAGATATGTTTTATGTAGCATAATTTCAGGTCAGACCATTCTATTTTTGCTTTAAATTTTGAAATTATACAATCTAATTTACATCAACAACTTCTCAAACTACATGGAGGATGTTTTTTGGATCATCACTAAAAAGCAGTGGTTCTGCAAATGTTTCATGCATTCTGATTCATATAAAAAATGTGATAAACCGTGAAACTGCCAGAATAAAAAAAAAAAAAAAAAATGTGATACAGATTTTTGCACAGTCCTATATATCACCAGTATATATATATATATATATATATATATATATATATATTTTTTTTTTTTTTTTTTTTTTCAGAAAATTGACAATATAAACACCATATTTTGTATTTTAATATACCATGATGTAGGGCTATGAAGTCTTTTTGACCTTCCTACAAGAGAACTGTTTTAAAAACATACAATTTATCAGCTGAACAAACTGTGATAATGGAATATGACTCCTATAGCAGTGTAACTATGAAAATGATACTCAATTGTAGAGTTTTCATTCAGCAGCAGCAACTGGCTCTAGTGAGTATGAATTATTACAGATCATCCCACACTGAAACATCTTTTAAGCATCTGTAAAATGCTGATGGAGCCAATCTGGACAATACAACTACATACAACAACTTATAAGAGTTGTTTTTCCATCTGAGGAAGCATTAGACTGTTTGTTTTTTGTTTTGTTTTTTTGCCATGCTTTTTATTGTCAAACAATGATAAAGTCTCAGAAATCACAGTTCATCAAACAATAGAATTCTGCTCAAGCGTATTTAGAAATATAAATGTATAATGCGCCGAGACCTCCATCTAGTTTTAATAATTGAAGTGTGTATTGTGTTAGGAGGTAATTCAGCTGTGCATTCTGCATTAAGGATATTCTCATTTAGGATTTGACTTTATTATCAAAGTGTTGGATAATAATTGAAAGGATTGTGAATGCATAAATATTTAATGGGCTTCTTCCCAATTTTGCAGTGCAAACGGAGGCATTTGCACCCAAAAAGTGCTATATTAATTTTTCAGTTACTTGAATAATTAAGGCAGGGCTGTTTGGGGCGGTGCAACTCTGACAAACCAATGAACTAAAAGCTCAGTTCTTTGAAGACAGCAACACACGGACATTCTTTTGATTTACAGAATCTTGCATAAGAAGTGCTGATTTGAAGGCATGATTTATCTGTACTTGTATTTCATGCACTTTCCACTCATCTGAAGCATGTTAGGCTGTGAGAGTATTAATGCTGTTTGCCACGCTGTGCTGGCCAGAAAATTTTCACACTTCAGACTTCAATACACTGTCACAACCCTGATAGCACACGTACATTATAGAGAAACGTCTGTTTGACTTCTGCATTTACATTTGGAAGATGTATTTTTAGAGTGTTTGCTCATCTGCAATACATCTATAGGATGTTTCCTATCAGATGTCAAATAGACGTTTATTAGATGTCTTTAAGATGTTTATGATTTAGAATGTATGTAAAATTGACATCTTACAGACGTCTGTCAGTTGTTTATACACGGCAGATGCTTTCCAGATCAAGCGACCTTTAACTGACATCTTGCAGACGTACATGGGCTATCTGGGCTTGGTGGTGCCATGACTCTCAAACATTTAGTGTTCTTATGCCAGCAAAAACAAGCCATGATTCCAAAATACTTGCATTTGCTTTAAAAACATCCAAAAATCAGGAATCTCTACGTAGTTTTCTCTACGTATCTCTACTAAGTGCCATCTTTGAAATGTCATCATTAGATGTTTCTTGCTTAGACTGGGATTGACCAAGAGTGGCTTTTGACTTTCTGGCTAGCGACCAACCAGAAAAACCTAGCAAGTGCATGACAACAAGCTAAATCATTTAGAACACCATAGTAATCACATTGCAGCTACCTAGAACAGCCTAGCAACTGCACCCAACCAGCTGAACCACTCAAAACACCATAACAACTGCATAGCAACCACCCAGAACACCCTAGCAACTGCACAAAAACAGACTAAACCACTCAGAACACCATAGCAACTGCATAGCAACCACCCAGAACACCCTAGCAACTGCACAAAAACAGACTAAACCACTCAGAACACCATAGCAACTGCATAGCAACCACCCAGAACAGTCTAGCAACTGCACAACAACAATGTAAACCACACAGAACACCCTAGCAACTGCACCCAACAGGCTGAACCACTCAAAACACCTTAGTAACTGCATAGCAACCACCTATAACACCCTAGCAACTGCACAACAACAGGCCGAACCACTCAAAATACCTTATTAACTGCATAGCAACCACCCATAACAGCCTAGCAACTGCACAACAACAGCCTAAACCACTAAGAACACCATAGTAACCGCATAGCAACCACCCAGGACACCCTAGCAACTGCACAACAACAGGCTGAACCACTCAAAACACCTTAGTTACTGCATAGCAACCACCCAGAAGACCCTAGCAATTGCATGACAACAAGCTAAACCACTCTGAGTCTAAACACAATAACAACTGCATAGCAACCACCCAGAACACCCTAGCAACTGCATGTCAACAATCTAAACCACTCAGAACACCATAACAACTGCCTAGCAACCACTCAGAACACCCTAGCAACTGCACAACAACAGGCTAAACCACTCAGAACACCATAGTAACCACACAGGAACCACCCAGAACACCCTAGCAACTGCACAACAACAAGCTAAACCACTCTGAGCCTAAACACCATAACAACTGCATAGCAACCAACCAGAACACCCTAGCAACTGCACGACAACAGGCAAGATCACTCAGCATACAATAATAACCACATAGCAACACCTTCCAGCATGCTAATCATACATTTTAATCATAAAATGTAAAACTGATAATTTTTCCCGCCCACACTGATTACATCAGTACAAAAGAGGCAGAAAATGATTTTAAAAAATGATTTTAAAAAAGCCTGTTGTGATCCATGTCTTTAAAATGATCTTTAAATGTCGCTATTTAACTTTAAACTCTCACATTTCTTTGTTTTTTCGCACGACAGCGAGCTGCTGAGCTTCTGAAGCAAATCTGGATGTGAGTTTTGTGTTAAAGAGCACACAGATCAGCTCCTGTGGTCAGTCACATGTGCTGTGTGATCATCTAAGAAAGCATCCTGAGCCCACGTCGGGGGTTTTTTCCTCTCTGCGTCTGTCTGTCAGGTTCTCCTCCCTGCAGGCGTCCACACTTGATGGCCTTTATGAAAATATCATAAATTCAATCAGGGCCTGCAAATTTCATGAGCCGTCCATCTTCCTCCTGAATTTCTTAACGGGGTGTCAAAACAATCTGCCGCGTGACGTCTGACAGTCCACACGGCCAGGAGAGAAATGTCTGGAAACCTCTCTCTCTTTCTCTCCATCTCCCCCTTCCTCCCACCCGCCCCAAAATCTGAATTTCATATCATGGAAATATTGAGATACATGCAGACAATACAGTGAGGCTTATAACAACGTTCTGGCTGTCTGTGGAACTGGTTACTATGCTGCTCATGCCTTTCAATAGCAAATGTGCCGCATTATTACATTTGCATATTATTTCTTTTAAATAAAATCTCATGTTAAATACTTACTGAATGCGTATTCTATTCATGTCTCATTAGTGACAGAAACCTGTCTAAAAGGCAAAGTAGCAGATGGAAATACCTATAGTAATTTTTATCTATACTACAGTACTTTTTAATTGCATTATTCATATACAATATATGAATAATCAGTTTGGGGTTAAATATATATATATTTTTAAAGTCTCTTCTGCTCACCAAGTCTGCTTTATTTGATCAAAAATTACAGTAAAAACAGTAATATTGTGAAATGCTATTATAATTTAAAATGTCATTTATTCCTGTGATGCAAATCTGAATTTTCAGCATCATTACTCCAGTCTTCTGTGTCACATGATCCTTCAGAAATCACTCTAATATGCTGATTTGCTGCTCAAGAAACATTTCATTGATTATTATCAATGTTGAAAACATTTAATATTTTGTGTAAACTGTGATTGTTTTATTCTTTGATGAATAGAAAGTAGAAAAGAACAGCATTTATTTGAAATAGAATTTTTTGTAACATTATAAATGTCACTTTTGATCATTTTAATGCATCTTTTCTCAAGAAAAAGTAAAAAATGTTGACCCCCAAACATACATGTAAATGCCACTGTAAAATATTTGAAAGAACAATCAACGTGTAAAGTGACCAATCAATGTTAATATTATTTAAAGGTGCCATTTAAAGGTGTCAAAGTACAAATATATATTATATGCAATATTAATTTATCTTATCTAGATTTTAACCCACAAACCTCTCAAACTTTGATAAATCTAGTGCTAATATGATCCTTGCACATTATAAACCTGATTTTATTTCCCACCGGTAGAAACTGTAGTACTATGGGGTTTTCTGTAAGATCTGCAAGCATGATCCTTCTCTGTTCCAGTGCTTCCTTTAACATACTTCATATAATTTGCGCTCTTTTTCTCTCTTCTTAAAAGACCCATAAGATTAGTGGAGAAAGGCCTCCAGAGGCATCAGAGTTAGGAAGGGTCCTCTGCGGCCAAACACTCTCTCCAGCTCAGCCAAATGAACCCATTAATATTTTAGATTAATGCAAATACCCACAAAAATGAAGAATAATTGCCTAAAATCAAAATTCAATTAATGTTTAACACAGACGAATCGTCTTTGTACAATACAGGAGGGAAATAGCGAAATCTCGGAGGATCTTTTTAATAAACCTGCGCTGATAGAACAACATCTCATGTGGGACAAGAACCTTCGCAAAAGTAATACATGGTGCCATAAATGATCTGAAATCTCTAATGAAGGACTATCATTTCAATCAGACATCAGAGAGGAGAAAAATGTGTCCTGTGCTGCTTAAGATGGTGGAGATGAGTTTTAACACGGCTGAGGATTTCAATTCTATTCACAAAAAAGCAATAAACTAAAAATAAATGACCTCAGAAGACGTGAAGAACAGCAATTGTTATCTAAAAGCCGAAATTGCGATGTATCATCAGTAACATCTGTGACTGAGATATAATTGTTTGAGGAAAATTCATTTGTGTTGCAACAACATCCGCCGCTCGCACAAAGCCAAATGAAGACGACCGCAAATAAACAAACTATTGACTTAATGTTCATTGTCTGTCTGGGTTTCATACAATCGGCGCTCTCTTGGCTCTGAAACAAATGCTGAATTTCCCCAATTTTTCCCAGGGGACGACTGGCGACCGACAAACCAGCAATCTGGAGCGCATTTCTCTGCGATATTTCCTTTCAGGTTTGGGCTGGAGGAGAACGCGCTGACACTGAGCCATCTGTTGTTGTGTTAAAAACAAACCGGTGGTCCTTTTCCCTGATGCCTGACATGGTTAAGGTGTCCAAAGTGTCTAAAGCATGCAATGGAACATGACAACAACATATTAAAAATATTAGCATGAGCCACTAGAAATTCAGACTTTTTTTTTTTTTTTTTTAAATGTCAGTGTTTGCTTGTGCAAGACAATGCTACTAATAGTGAAAGTTAAAATAAATCTGATTTATAATAATATATAAAGACCCAGATAATGATCAAATGTTTGTACTATTGCTGAAATCTTCAAATATCTCATTCACAGAGACATGCTTCTGTTCGGTGTGTTTTATATGGATAAATAGCGCCCCTAGTGGTCAAGAGGCCTTTCAGCTTACAAAATAGCAGGGAAGTTCTGGAGGCTCCTCATTTTTTCACACCTTTCATAATGATTTAAATCATCAAGGAACATGAAACTGACCAGTGGATGAAGCAATCAATAGGTTTTCCTGTCTTGTCTCACCTTAAGGGCAAAAATATCAGGTTTTGTAAATAAAATTCATAGGCATGAACAATTAACCTGTATCTTCAAAACTAATTTCAAGCATTGAAGCCTTTAGATCAGACAGGATCTAGGAAACATACAGCATTTGACTTGTGGATCCTGCATCACTGTTGTGAGTTTTTCATTTGTGTATCTGCTTCTTTAAAACCAAACATCCTCAGCAACAGATGAAACTCAAGAAAGACTGTGAGAACTCTCTTTGGTTGCGCACTGTGAATTCAGTCAAGCTCTTATTTCCAATAACCTTTTCAGTATGGACATGGAGGTGGACAGAATGTCATGCAGAATGTGAAAGCTGCTCTAAATTCTACATGAGTGGATGTGAGCTCTCTAACAGACAGGTTGTCTCACACACACACACACACACACACACACTCACGACATCTCAATGATGAGCTCCTCACATGATGTACAATACAATACCATACAATACAAAAAACCTAAATACACTGGTGTAATGGTATGGCAGTATATTGTGTATTTTATTTATTATTTTTATATTTAGCATTTATTATTATAATTTTGTAAAAAATATTGTACCATACAGTGTTATTTAAGGATCTTTATATTACAGCATTTATTAACACTTTAAATTAGCTTTCATTTTGTTTTCACTTTAATTTGAATAATTTTGTTATTTAATTTTATAGCTTTTTTCATTTTGTTATTTTAAATATATCTATATAGCTTTAATTTGTATTTATTTCAATTTTAGTAATTTTGCTGTCCAAAGAACTATTTAAAAAAATAATAAAAAATTATATTTTTGTTACTAACAATTTTATTGTGCTATTGTCATCATCATCATTATTCTTAAATCTTTCTATACTGTTTAATTTATTTTTAATTCTGTTTTAGTAATTTCTGTTTTGCATTTATTTAGAAAAACACATGACACATTTTTGTATTATTATTATTATTATCATTTTAATATTGCTATATAGCTTTAATTTCACTTCAGTTTTATTTTTAGTCATTTTAATACTTCAACTTAAAATTATGTCAGTTAGCTGCCTAGATAACATTTCTAATTTTAATTTAAGTTTACATTTTTACTTACATATTTATATTTTATCTTATTTCAGCTTTGTTTCAATTACCGAAAAAAAAAATATTATTTGTAATTTTTTAATTTGTAAATTTTATTTTTTTTATTTTTTTTTACAGTAACAACACTGGTATTTTATAATGTTTGACAAATCACTAATCCAAAAACTTTCCAAACAGCATTAAATAACACATAACCCCTTAGCAACCACCCAGTAACCAACTAGTGACACCCTAGCAATAAACTATCTATTTATCTATCTATCTATACAGTTCCATCACTCTCTCTTTCTCTGCAGTGTGGTGTGATTGATCCGAATGGAAGTGGGTGGGTTTTGTGATCTGAACCTGTTGGATGAGGTCATTCCTTTACAGCTTTGACCTCCTGATCTCCATCACAGACAAAGCAGATTCAGCCCTTTATCACAGAGGAAATCCATTCAGCCCGACACAATGTCCTTGACCGTCCTACAGAGAGGAGCACAACATGCCTTGATTAAAAGCCACTGCGACAAACCAACCTGTGGATCACTACAGGATCACACCACATGCACTATTCATGGAGTATATGGTATATGTACTGTGCATAGTATGCAAATGTCACAAGTATTTGCATATGCAAGACCTTTTTATTTATCTATTTTTATTGGACTACCAAAACCTATATTTTTCATCAAATAAAGATTATAACTGTAAGTCACTCACTGAATTAAACATGCAACATAGTGTGGTCAAGTAACAGCAACACATTAGACTTGTATTGGAAAGTTTTTATATATAATTTTTAAACAGCATGCCAGTATTCAATTCCACACTTATTTTGATTCATTTGCATTGTGCATGATAATGTACAACGCGCATTTTCACCACTAAGCGGTGCCATTGACCGCTGTATTAAATAACATCTAACAGTCTAAAATCTCCAAACTGACCAGTGGATGAAGCAATCAGTTGGTTTTCCTGTTTTGTCTCGCAAAAAAAGATTATCTTAAATTAAATAATAAAAAGCAGTTTAGCAGGATTCACATTCACAGCATTGAATTTTAGTGCAACACGCTCTCTAATAATTAAAAAAACAAACAAATGAACAGATCCATAAGTGATTGTGTGAAATGTGATTATTCAAGTTGCAGGTGTTATCTCAATCAGATATAGGCGACTAAGCATGCAATGAGATCTAGACTTTAGCAAACACAGTTTCTGAGCATCAACAGGTGCCGTATAACAACAATATAAATGGAGGATAAGGGAAGGTAATGGGAACATATTTGTACCTCAGGAGTGGAGGGAGTTTTATGTTTCTTGCGTGACAGCGCTGAATGAAGGACTGGGCTCTTCTAATATTATACTTATGCAAAATAATCCCTCATTCAAGCCCGAGCAAAAGCCGACCTGAAATGAATGAAATGCAGCCAGTAGACAATTCAGCCGACGGAGTAACTGCTCTTTTAATCTTAAATAAACATTTATGCAAGAGTTTAATGTATTTAACTATATATATTGCTCGTTTGTTAGTGTCTCCTGAGGTTAAGGGAAAGTTTGTGTGAGAATATGAGCGTCAGCTCAGAAAACTCACCACTAATTTGTTTGTTGTCATGGAAGGTCTGCTAAAAAAAAAACGTACACGTGATCTAAAGCATGTAGGCTACATTTCGTGCATATATGAAATAAAGTATGTTAACAGGATGATGTTGATTACTGCCATTAACCTGATATTTTTATATATATTTTGTCATGCGGATGGATATTTAATCAAAACCTTTTGATGCTCTATAATCTTCCTTTCTCCAGTTGAAAAAGTCGTCTTGTCTGAATCAGGAGAGAAATATGCATAGATCAAGCATCGTTTGCCAAGTAAAACCAGTCCAAAACAATTCTAAACAAATATGTAGGTTGATTTTGATGTGAGATGGACTTTTTCACTGGAGGAATTTTAGCCAGAAGCACCGGTTTTAAGTTACTTCTTAACTTCTTAACTCACTAACTTCTAACATCACTAACTTCTTAATGATGGATTTGTTTCTTAGAAACACGCAGCTTTTGGCTTCACAAGATGTTAATTGATGGACTGGAGCCATGTGTTTTACTTGTGAATCATTGTGATGTTTTTATCAACTGTTTGGACTCTCATTCTGACGGCACCCATTCACTGCAGAGGGAATGATACATTTCTCCAAACCTGTTCTGATGAAGAAACAAACTCATCTGCATCTTGGATCGACTGAGGTTGAGTAGGCTCCATTTTCAGCAAATTTTCATTTTTGGGTGAACTATTCCTTTAAGAGACCACTGCATCAATATGTTCAAATATGTCAAATGACAGACATAATTAACCAAATTATTACCCAAACTATCATTATCAGTCATTTTAGTTGAGCATCTATCTCAAAGCAAACTAGCAAAAGAAACTGGTTGGTGTTGGAAGGAAGAAAATGTGATGTACTGAATGACATTTTTTATATATATATATATCTGTAAACAAACACAATTTGTCACTAAAGTGAAGAACAATAAAACAATGCAAGATTAATGAAACAGATGTAGGAGCCAAAACAGAGATGTCTAGAAGCATCTGCTGTGATCCTCAGGGACTGACGCTGGACTCCAGAGAGACAAATGCATCAGAACATGGAAAATCACATTGCATCATGGAGTAAAACCTGCACAGAAAGGGAAATCTGCAGCAAGGGCCAAGCATCCTCAGCTATACGGTTTCTACAGGTCATAAAAAATTATTTTTGCATTATTTCAATACAAAATACACAGGACAGGCTGAATTTATGTCTATGTCAGTGTTATTTTTGTATTATTTATAATATTTATTAATTAATATTATTAACATTTATTAATTTTATTTAATTTATTTTTAATCTTTTTTTTTAGATTTTTTAATTTAATCTTAATTTATTTTAATAATTTTATTACATACTATTTCTAATGTTTTTGAATTTTTCATCTAATATTTATATTTTATTTCATGTCAGCTTTATTGTAATAAAGAATATAGTGTCTATTAATTTTAATTAACAATAACAACACTGGTTTACATGTGGCTTTCTTTACAGAACAAAACATGCTAATTTGACGGTTAACATGGACAAACATTTCTCAATCGTTTTGAAGCAGACAGTGAACAAGCATCATCAAATGTCCAGCAGGCATGTGAACTTCTTCAATAGTGTTTAAAAAGCATCCCAGGATGCACCTTGAGTGATATTGCACATCAAATGTCAGTTCAAGTTAATTCTTGGTTCCTAAAATGACAATTTTATTCATGCTACCGTTAATTTGGACTCACTCTCTAGATGATTAAATCAGATCAGAGTGTTTATACGGTTCAATAATGGCTCAGTCCTGATGTCCCGGGACAGGGGGCATGGCTGCAGTCCGTATCCATAGATCCAGGGGTGTGTAATCCGAATAAAGGCTCATTAGAGGACAAAGTGCATCTGATATGAGAAACCAAAACTGGACAGTGATGAATTCTGGGATAAGTGACTACTCTGACTGTGATTTATTGTATATGGGCCGTACAATTCTGTTTGTGTCTCAATGTCCTGTGGGTGCTACGTTACAGGTGCATTGTGGGTAATACAGTCATTCTGAACACAGCGGGATCTCTGCAGGGTTGTGACGAAGAGTTTTATTTATCAGAATGTGAATTGTTCAAGTATAATCGATGTGAATCTTGCCATTAATATATCTATTTAATCTTCCATTATGTTTGAAGGCCACTGTGTAAAAAAAAGCGCCTACGTGGCTATGTGCAGACAAGAAACATCTGG
>JAFVLL020004275.1:0-37443 GCA_021397915.2 Tor tambroides | reverse complement strand
AATTTTAATATTTGAATTCCTTACAGCTAAAGTCATAATAAAAGCCTGACCAGAGCTAAAAATTCCTTAATAATAAATGTAATATTCGTTACACAAATTATACATTTTAAATCTCAAAATCATGCAATTTTTCCTTCTCAAAATGCCAAAAGATGAAAAAATAACATTAACACTTATTCTATGACAACTGTCCCAAAAGTCTTTTATACAGACTATAATGATGCATCCACATTTCACATTTCACTCCAGCACATCTATCCAACTTTGCGTATTGTGTTTTGTACTGCTTTGTATTGTACTGTATATAGCATAGTTTACATTATTTTGCATTTTGTATTGTACTGTATAGTGTTTATTAGTATTGTGCACTTGCACAGCTCTTATACACATATATTACAATAATGACTTAGCAGGGTGGCAATATATCTATTTTACTCTATTCTGTTTATGCAAATCTAGTCATTTAAATTTCTTTGACAATGATATATTTACCATTAGAAGTGGGAGATTTTTCCATTGTTACCTCTAATCCAAACTGCTACTGGACGATTCTGTACATTACATGAGATAGAAAAACAGAACATATTATGAAAGTAAAACATCAGCCAACATCATGTTTTAATATAGTGCTTTATTTAATGACACTTATCACTGACTCTTCTTCACTGATTCTTATCAGGCACATTGTGATTTTATATTGGTTAGTCAATTATTCATTAAAAAACACCAAGACGTTTCAGTCTACAGAAACCTTTAGCACAGCGATTACACTAAAAACAAACATCGGCCCTACCTAGTTTCTAACTCACCGACGCTAAACCTTAACATAAATTACAGCAATAGTAGCACAGTACAGTAACAAGGAAGAATTATGATAATAATATACAGTAAATATTAAAAACATAAGTGAAAATTAATATAAAGGGTTGTCATTCTTTTTGTCTCGCTGACAAATTAAATGACTTTAGTGTCACCTCTAAAACATGAGCTGCTTTTCTATATTTTCTGCAAAATATTTTCTATATTTTCTGAATCAAAAGATTAAAAGAACACAGCATGTTAAGTAAATAATGTGTAGCTCTTACCTGAAACCTTTTCAGAGAATGCCCCGTCTAGTAACATTACTTTCACTTTCATCTATACTTGTAAAGACACGTATGTGGCTTTTAAGTATGAAAACCAGTGTGTGGCTTTTATCAATGGAAGAATAGGTTTGATTAGGGGACAATAATACAAATCTCCAACAACATGAACAACTGCATTTGCTCTACTTCAGAGGACCCTGACCAAACAAAAACATGCAGCCAAAAGAAATTAATTACACTGTCACGAACTGTCCTTCCCAGAATCCACAAACACAGACTGTCACAGCCTTCTGCTGGAGTGCTTTTGACCATTATGTCAATGGAGAGTCCCCATAAACCATAAAAACCAACGTGTGTGTGTGTGTGTGTGTGTGTGTGTGTGTGTGCTCTACTCTGCACCTGCAATGGATGAGACTCTAATTATTATTCTATTTGTTACATCCACAATTTGTCATCCAAGTCATTACTCGTCTGCTGCCTTGTGTTAATCTTGCCATTGGTTCAATAAATTTAGCATTGCTTCAGTATTCCTGTTCCCTCTCATTCCTGTCATGCCTGACAGAATCTAACATTAATGTTTACACATCCATTTAGTTACAAATTGACAGAAAGTACCTTAACATAGTCCCCATGCACTGTTAATTTTTATTATTATTATTATTATTTATTTTAACAACTACTAGATGTCACTTAATTAGTTTGCATAATAAAATAGTATATCAATAATAATAAAACAAATCCTTTACATTTTTTATACAGGCCTACTAACCATTTGTAAAAACCAATACAGGACTTGCTGTTTTGTGAATATGCTACTCTGCTCATAAAGGGAACACATAATGCTTTGCATAACCACTTTTTTTTTTTTTTTCTCAGTGGTAGGCACAATTGTATTTATGGGAATCTGAAAGTGAAGTGTAATCATATTTCAAAAACACTGACTCTTACAACTACAAGTCAGTGAAAACAGTGATTCCTCTGTCGAGAATTGAACTGTATTGAATCTGAAACTAAAATCTGAAGCTAGTTCCTGTAGCACCTATTCAGTGACGTTTCAAGGTGAATACCAGAAGCTCTGTTGTGAAAAGCAGGTTTTTCGCAGCTCTGTATTTGCTGGGAATTGATCAGTTTATTTTTGCGGTTGAACCTGTCGGTGCAGCGCGTTTGCCAGCTGTTTGATTTGTAATAGCTTTTATGTGACAAGTGAAGGATAATTGCCAGCGCCAGACTTTGACAAGGAACTCGGATCTCAGGTGAGTGAGCCGCGGACTTCGATTTACCCTGCGATGTTTACGAACATAGGCCTATATAAAATAATTTTAATGTACTAATAGCTACGTTTGTTTGTAAACGTGTTATAACTGACTAACCTTTAAACGTGTTAGAAGTGACTGACCTTCACAATAGCCTACGTCTAGTACTCCGCAATCCCGGATTGGCTGTGCTAATAACACAGATTTCAGCTTCAAAGAGTTTAAATGAGTGGTTTTGAAGATTAAAACTAATGTTACGTTAATGTAATGTGTCATTTTAACCGAATTTATTTGAGGTCATGTTTAGTCAGTCCCTTACAAACATTTATCATGGTGTAATTTCCTCAAAATACCATTAGCCACTATTGATGTTGCTTTCGGTGTTATAAAGGAGATATTTTCTTCTTAACTCAGAGACTTTCTCCGACTTGTCGTCTTTTGGTGTGAGAACCCCGAGGTACAACATTTAACCTGCAATGAGAAAACTCATAAATGTTACATATAATCATTCAAAGTGGGACAGCATATCAAAGTTATACGTTTATCATTAACTTATACAATAGACTACATGTGTTTAAATAGCAGTGTACAATACAGTTAGTGTAACTAATGTGTAGTGCAGTGTAATGAACAGCAAATTGGAGTTATGGAAATGACTTGTATTGTGAAATGACTTTACTTTAAATTTTAAATAGAAACACTTTAAATTGAAACAATGAAAGTAATTTTTCTCAGGCAGAATGAGAAAGTTATCATTGTTATCATCGATCTTGTTTGTGATTGAAGAAACTGAGTTTCTAGCACAGTCTGAAGGAGATCTCACAATTTACATTGCATCATGGTATTTATGGTATGTGAGGTGTGTAGCCTAATTGTTTAGAGATCTGCAGTAGAACTGAGTAGTGCATGACTCATGAAGGTTTTTTTTGGCTGTTTAGTGTATTAATATGAGTTCACATCTTTGTTGTTATGACAATGTATGTCTTCTACACCCCTGTGAAAAAAATGCTATGTTGTCAGTAAACAAAAAATCTCCAGAGATCATGATGTACCTGCTGATAGATTCAACAGTTGCATTCTTACACTCGAGTCAGCAAAGTCAAACCTTCTGTTGTGGTTTTGGTACAATAATTCAACTTTTCGTAAAGTTTTTCGTGCATTTTCTGCAGGCTTGATCCGACTGATGCATGGTCAAATGGCAGAAACTACAAAAGAAGAAGTTGACGGTGGAAATGAGGTTAATGACCCATCAGAATGGGATGAGGATGCAACCAAGAGTTTGAAAAATGGTGGGGAACAGATGGAAAGTCCAGTCAAAGAGAAGGGTCTTGGAGTCTTGAAGTCATTCAGAAGGAGTCTGAAAGGGATCAGCCCTAAGACACAGAAAGACAAAAAGTCAGAGAACACAGACGACCAAAGCTCAAATTCTCCATTACGACCACCACACTCTCCAAGTAAGTGTATAACCACTAGACATAAAAAGTGCCTTTTTTGTTGTTTTCGGTGACAGTGGCTTCCCACAGTCAGTAGTTTAAGAGGTAAAGCAGATGTTATGGTATTAATAAAGGAGTGTATACAATGCTGGTTTAACTTGGTTTAGCCAAAAGCAGTATTGTACTAGCAAACCCTAAATAATCAAGTGAACTGTTAAACAGATTCTTTTTTTTTTATTTGAATATTTTATTGAAAGCTTTTCATGTTTTAGAGAACAATCCCCCAACCCCCTTGCCAACAAATCAAAGAAAAAAAAGGGGAAAAGAAAAAAATAAACCCATATATAGTACAATTAAATATACACCTCCATAAACATACACCGTTCATATTGTGTTCTTGTACAAAAACACATACATCTCTACATATGTGACATGTGCTGGCAAAATGAGTCACAATGAGCAAATGTTCAAAAATGAGGTATTATTATTTTCACATTCTCCATTAAAAGACCTTCAAAATGATGTATGATTTCTTGGAATTTGACAAAAATGACTGAGCTACACCCGTTTAAAGTCGATAGAGTCGTCAAAGTCAGTTATGAGAAAACTCCAGTTAAAGTTTTCTGAAAGTTCCAAAGCAAGGTCACTTAGCAACACTGCATTGTTTCATCCATTTCCTTTCTTAATATTAATTACTATATTAATAATCACAATGTAGCCATTTTTTTTATTTTATCTTTGTTATTAAAAATAAGAACAGATGCAAAAAACCAGCAACAACAACAGTACAACTTGCATTACTTTTTTTTCATTTTACATATAAATAAAAGCATTCAACATAAGAAAAACAAATAATAAAATGTAAAAATCACTTCAGTATGTTCATTTCAAAGAAATTGATTATTAAAACTACAAAAGCAGTTCAATCAAGAGCAGCGATCTTTTATTGTTAGATTAACATTAATGAGATAGACGGCTTGTAGTTATAGTAGGCTAAGTCCTACTGTACTGCACGGAACTAATATGATGTTACACATCAGTTCCCCAAACGTTCACTTAAGACATAACAGATTATGTTTGCATGAATAGCCTACTGAATACTGTAATTCTGTGTATACAGTATGTGTATGTATCGGGATTGCGCGCTGCAGAAGCGCCTTTATGCGCGCGATTCATATATCAGTCAGCGGCAGCACGAGAAGCGAGCAGAGAAAAAGGTACTCCTCTCAGAAAACATACAAATAAAGATAATTTTAGATGTTTAATTGCTATTTGGAGCATTGGGATCACTAGACAAGGGCTTAATGAACTACTTTTTGTGAAAACCTGAAATTCGAACAAAATCAACATTTTTCACTTTTTTTTGTCTGTAGCTCAAAATTAACCCGTGCGCATTCAGACTTATTTTGCCAGCACGGGTCACATATACACATACAAAATCATAAAAAAACTAAAATATTCTAATACCAATACCTATAAATACCCAGTTATGAAAAAATAAAATTGTTACACACTGCTATATTTTAGCAAGTTAACCACACCACTTAAAGGGATACTTCACCCCAAAATTAAAATTTTGTCATTAATCACTTGAGGTGCGTTCACGGCATATCGTAATTACGAGATACCAACTTGTAAAAGGCGTTCACATCCTCGTAGAACTCGTAAGTTCAACTTGTGAACTGAGAGCTTTCTGAAAGCTACGGCTTATACCCTGCTTGTACCACATGACCGCTGCACCTCACGCGGAACCAGACAAAAATGCCGGCGTTTTCAAGGAAAGCTATATTACTGCTCTAAAAACGAGGAAAATAGATGCATATTTATAGATACTATAATGTACTATAATAAAAAAAACATGTAAGTGTTCATATACTGTTATTATTTTGTTTTTGTTCTCAACATTCTTTCATGCGGAGGGTTCATTTTGGTGACTGTCGCTATAGAAACGGGTAATCCCCAGTCCGAGGACGTGAACAGCACCGAGTTGAACGTCATCTCGGAACTATGGTAATTTCGACATGGCGTGAACACAGCATTACCCCGTAAAAGCTTTGTTCGTCTTCGGAACACAATTTAAGATATTTTGGATGAAAACCGGGAAGTTTGTGACTGTCCCATTGACTGCCAAGTAAATACCACTGTCAAGGCACAGAAAAGTATAAAAAGCATTGTCAGAATAGTCCATCTGCCATCAGTGGTTCAATCTGAATTTAATGAAGCGATGAGAACACTTTTTCTGCGCAAAGAAAACAAAACAACGACTTTATTCAACAATTCGTCTCCTCTGCTTCAGCGTAGCGCCATTTTGGAGAATATCCGCTGGACGCAAGCAGCGTACGCTCTTCTGTGTCAGCCGCACCACAAGGATACGTCTTCTACGTTTGTTTACACTCTGATTTTAATGAAAACAGTGTATCCGGTATGCGGCTGACACAGAAGAGTGTACGCTGCTTGTGTCCAGTGGATATTCTCCAAAATGGTGCTACACTGAACCAGAGGAGACCTGCCCACAGACCTGAGAGCCCTTAAGGTTCCCCCTTGAGACGCTACAAACAGTAGACCTAAGAACCCTGTTGCTAAAAACCCATCTACTACTGGCATTAGCATTGGTTATGCAAATAGGTGGCTTGCAGGTGCTCTCACAGCAACTGAAGCAACAATTAATGTCATTGAGGTAATTTATTTTTTTCTGAATGTGTAAAAAGTCACCACGTTATCCAATCTATGTTTATTTACAAATGACAGACCTTAATGAATAGCAGTCTAATATGTAGACAACATTGTCTTTGCTTGTAAAACAACTTACAAGACTAAGATCCAGAAAATGGATATAAGTGGCTGAATATTCTCTAGTCCTCGAAACTAAACACCCAAACCTCAAGAACGGTGGCAATAAACAAATGCTAAAAAGATGAGCTCTTTACAGTACATCAAATAACTAACAATAATGACAAAACAATAACAAAAAAGCTTAAATGAAGTCAGCGTAACAGTACAGTAACTGCATAATTTATTCATGCTGCAATGCATGCTGGGAACTCACAAAGCCTTAATTTCAACAATATGAAATTCTTTGTTCAGACAACTGTGTTTGACTTGTTGGGACAACATTTGGGGTAATTTTGTTGATTTGACAAGGGTTTTTATGTTGTTTTAAGAAAATAGCATTTTTTGAGACTCAAAAGGTTTCGTAAACTGGAAAATGTTCTAAAGTCATTAAAATATTCAACATATTTAGAGACAAGACCCTTCGATTCAAGTTTAGAGGTCATACATAAATAAAGATATTCAGGGAGCTTGTAAGTTTCAAAGTTAGAGAGATTACTTTTAACATAATTCCGTACTTGTAAATATCTGAAAAAAATGAGAGTAAGGTAGACCAAACTAAGCTGCGCGAAAGAAGTAAATAGAGTGTCTATATTATTGTGTAGACAGAACCCTTAGATAGAGTTTTTGAGAGATTTTTATCCTAAAAAGGTTCTATCCAACTGCGAGGGATAGAATGCATGATTGCAAGCTTTAGGGGTAAGAGAGCAGGTCTGAGGGAGTTTAAAGATCTTTTGAGGGAGTTTAAAGAGCTGATACCAAATCTTCAGAGGATTTACAACAATAGGGTTACATTTCTTAATTGTGAAACAGATTCTTTTTGTTGTATTTTATAAGACTTTTAATTAGCTGAATCTCCTTCCATGTTTCTCTCTTCAGGTTTGAGCAGAGGATCTCCCTCACAATCTTCTCTTCAGACTCCAAAGACCGAAAAACCTTCTCTTACCAGAACTATGTCAGGTGACCGGTGTTTGCATGTCACTAGATTCACCTCTAGATAAGTGAAATACTGTTTGGGCTATCATGACAGGAAGTGTTGATAGTAAATGTTGCAAACAATGCAAAAGGTTTGTTGATGAAATGTTTTAAACTTTTTGGGAGTTTAAGCTTTAGCTCATAATTCACACCTGCATTTTGATTGAACCTTTTGTATATTTTTACATACAGTATGTAAAAACAAAACACAACAACACAGCTTACAATATATGGTTATTTCTAATATTAATAAAACAGTTACATTAACAAAGAATGCGCCCTATTGACCTTTATATCCTGTTTATTATATCATTAAGGTATAATATATAAAGTATGAGGAAATGCATAAGGGTCCACACCACTGCAGTAGTGTACATTAAGGTTTTTTTTTTTAATTATAAATATTTATTTATAAAAAGGTCAAATTTAGAGTAAAATTACTTGTAACTAAAAAGAGCTTTCATATTACATGGTCATGTTGATTTTTTTAAAGACCATTTGCTCTGTTGAATGTTATACAGAATACACGATTCGTCTCCAGTAACTGTTTGTGTTATTCACAGATTCTGCAGTTGAAATAACAGGCTCACTGGCAAGGAAAGGGGCATCGTTCAGGCAGAGCTTGCTGGGTACTAAAAAATACAAACAAGAACCACTTGAACCTGTCACAGAGGCCATGGCTTTACCTGAAGAGCAGACCGAGGTCGTAGACGCTGTGTTGCAGCTCAGAGACACATATACTCTGCCAGAGATACCACCTATGCCTTTGTCAAGTGAGTGTGAGACTGCATGTCCTATCTCTAGGCAGTTGACAAAGGAGTTGTAAACATCATCGTTTCAGATGAAAATTTATATGAATGTTTTAGATATTTGGACTGGGCATCATTTTTGTTACATCATTATATGTTGGGTCATTTGCTTTACTAAATTTATATTTAGTTTGCTGAACATCAACATCAAAAAGTTTGCTCTTAGTCCTATGATGAGGGGTTTTTCACAGTATGGGGGCTGGGGCCCATCCTTATCATTTTGTTATTTTGTGTTCCCATAAGATTCAAGCAATGAACTGACATAAAAAGGAATGCAATTAAAAGTAAAAATGCAGTTTAAAATGGGTCCATATAGTATAACCATATGTCATGCTGCTCAACAATCCACATATACGCTACCGTTCAAAAGTTTGCTCAGCATTAAATTGCTCAAAAATATACATTTATAATGTTACAACAGGTTAAATAAATGTTGTTCTTTTGAACTTTTTACTCATCCTGGAAAAAAGTTATCTGAAAAGCTGAAAATTCAGCTTTGCGTCATTGGAATAAATTACATTTTAAAATATATTCAAGTAGAAATCAGTTATTTTATAATTTTTCACAATAATATTTGATAATATCTCAAAATATTGTTTTTACTGTAGTTTTGATCAAATAAACGCATAAGAGACTTCTTTCAAAGGCATAAAAAACTGACTCCAAACGGAAAAAACTGACACAAAAGGGAAAAAAAACCCACCATATACTGTCGCACTGTCATTTAATTGTTATATTCCTGTTTTTTAGCACACCTGTCTTGAAGAGGGCTTGCAATCAAAGTTACATTTTGTTCAGTGTCTATTTATCTGTAAAGAACATCAGAAATGCTGACATTACCCAGACACATCAGAAACACTTTAGTGGCTAATCAGGGATAAACAGAGCATATTTTACTCATGTTTTTGGAAAACAAGAGCTGATGACGCAGAGGTCTAGATAGAGGCATCAGACATTCCTGACTGAAATATGATAGTTGTTGATGCAATTGTGTTATAGTTCCAGTATCAGGAAACAACTCATGCAGTCATCTGTATACTAATATTTAACTTTTTGTTCTCCTTTTTCTGTTATTTTCTGCAGTAATGGAGATTAACAGACTGATAGAGAACAAACATTTAGAGGAGGCCTACGTGAATCTACTGTCACTACGTCTGGAGCTTCAGCAGGAGAATCAAGCTCTGGATCAAGAAGACTATCCCATCGAACTTGTCAATAAAGAGAAAGACCTCAGTATTCTCTTTGACACACTAAGGAAAAAAATGTCTGCCATTGTACGTAACTCCATTGTATGTAACTCCAGTGATGCTTCCTCTTGCAATAAAGAGCTGCTAGTGTATGTAGCATACATTATCCTGGAGGAAGAGAAGAGACAGGGAGAGCCAGGAGCGAAGCAGGGATGGAGGGAAGCATGGAGGGATGCGGTACTAGACGGGGTTCGAGATACACTGAGGAAAGTTCCTCTGGACAGCCGCGAGCAGAACGCTTCCTGGCTGGCAGTGCATCTGGGGCTTGTGGGTAAAGCTGTGAAGGAGGATTTGCAGAGAGTGAAGACTGAGCTTCTGAGCTCATATCCAGCAGACTTTAATGTGTTTGAAACCTATGTGTCCTGCCACCATGAGGCTGTAGTAGAGCATCTGAAGAGACTTCTGGAAAAGGTGACAGAGCTGAAAGATTACTACGCTCTTCTAGATTTCATTATTCATCGCTACCCCAGGTGAGGTTTTCCGCAGTTTAGATGTAGTTTTTCTAAATACAGCATGTCAGTATAACTTAAACCCCTTTTTTGATATTGATCAAGCAAGCATACTGGTTCAAACCATTATGAAGTGTATTTTTATGACACACAAAAGCTGATTTTTTGAAGAATATCCAGGCTGTTTTTTCCATATTATAAAAAGTGTATGGGAAACTCAGGCTCAAATTTGGAAACAGTAGAAAACACCATTAAAGTATCATAAAAATACATATTCCATTATTTCATTGACAGTACCATTCAGAAGTTTGGGGTTGGTAAGAATGGTAAGAACTTTTTATGTCATTTTAAGTCTCTTATCAAGGCTCCATTTTTGGATCAAAAATACAGTAGTATTGTGAAATATTGTTAAAATTTAAAATAACTGTTTTCTATTTTAATATATTTTAAAAATGTAATTTATTCCTGTCTTCAGTGTGACATGATTCATCAGAAATCCTTTTAATATGCTGATTTGCTGCTCTAGAAGCATTGCTTATTATTATCAGTGTTAAAAACAGATGTGCTGATTCTTTTTTCAGAATGTTTGGATGAATAAAGAGCTCAAAACAAAAGGATAGAAACGACAGTATTATTTCCTTTCCGGGAAAAACAAATCCTATGCCAAACCTCTGACCGGACGTATATAATTAAGATCTTCTGAAGCCATATAATAGCTTTGTCTGACAATTTTTCCATCGTGGTTCACTTAAACACCACGTCAGGTTTGACCTCAATGACATTTGATCTGAGAACCAATGGCATTTTATGTCGTTGACATCAAACCCGGAGTTCGTTTGATTTACATAACTCATTCACATAAGCCAATCAATAGACGGACCTACTGCATCAGTCAGAGGCTCCAAACATCCACATCTCAAATCGTGAAAGGTCTAGTGGTCTCATGAATGTGTTTTTAAAAGACCCGTGTACAGCTGTGCCTCAGTGTGATAAATAGCTTATCGTGATTTATTCCAGTCTTCTTCAGACCTTATATGGATACTCGTTTGTGATCCAGTTGATGAGATTCATTGTGACTGTACTACTACTTTAAAAGGTTATTAGTATGGCTTTATCTTAAAAATGTATTTACTCATGTACCTGAATTTAATTTATCTTTCCATAGTGAGAAGATAATGGGAAGCAGCTCTCTGCAGCCTGAGTTGAAGGAAGATCAGAGAGCGCTGCCAGTGGACAAAGATTTCCTTAATCAGATAAAAGACAAATACTGTGCTCGCTTACAGGTAGTTAACATTGTCATTGTCAATGCTAGAAGCGAGATCGTACTGACAATCTGGAGTTAGATAACTGAGAGTTTCTGAATTCAGTCAAATCTGTGCTCTTGCTAGGCTGACATGAAAACATCACTGAACAGAATTATTGACTTGGAGAATGAGGAAATGTGGAAAGAAAAAATAAAACCAGTGATTGATGAGGGAATCTACAGCTCACACATTGACATGGACATCTGGACGGTAAGACTGCTCACTTTCATAATTAACTCACCTTTCCTTGGTTTTGAATGGAAGTCAATTGAGCATTAAAGAAAAGTCCTTTGATTTCCCATTTATATGGCCACAAACTGCCCTCTATTGGTTTACCAATAGAGGGCAGTACAGGACATTTATATAAACTTATAGGGGCGCCAAAACCTATTAGGAAAGTTATTCTGCCTTCACATGCTATCTGAAATTTCCTGCTTCCCATTTATGAAGTCGTAATTACGAGTTTGTCATGTTTAAGTGTTTTGTTGTCAGAATGAATAGGAATCATGGAGGAAACCAGGTTCATTCTTGCCTGTTTCTTGGGGAAATCTTATTAAAGTATAAATGTATTTTAAGATATTCAACAATATCGAATGGATTTTGAATAAAATATAGTGTCTTATTCATTGTTGCACTGTTGTATACATTCACCATGCTATCTAGAGTCATCTTGCTGTCGATTCTGAAGTTTCAGTCAAGTAAATGCTGTTTTCACTGAGTAAAATACACACAATATGCATCAAAAGATTATTTATATACATATATATGATGTTTTAACAAAGTCGGGAGGAGCACGTTCAGATAATTAACCTGATTAACACGAGAGGAGCACAATCAGTAATCAACCCAATTAACAAGATAAGAGGTGTATATATATACACACCAGACTTACCTCTGTTCCATGACAGTTTTCCAGCATCCCTCCACCACCCCTTCTCCACACTTACAGCTATTCCTGTCCCAACCTGTAGGGGGGTACTCTGGGTTCGGGCCAAAATTTCGAGCTCGGAGCCCTCCCCTTGGACAGCACACCAAATACACATAACCTTTACTCTGCTTATTATGTAAGTGTGAACTCGTGAAATGACTGTAATGGCAAGAAAAAGCAATGTAGATGTTAAAGGAAAAATTAATAGAACTTAACAGCAATGGTTTCCTCCTCCTTAAAGTTTATGGCCCATCGCCCGGCCAAATCGGAAACACTGGTATCAAAATTATCTCCAAATTTCCTAGTCATAAATGTGACTTGACAAGCTGTTAATGTCCAATTTCCGTCTTGGAAACTCATATTTACGAATACGATAACTCTGATAGCACATGGAGGCAGCATTAAGCCACTGTAATGTTTTGATTTTTTCACTTTTCATGTAAATAATTTCACACAAAGAAGTTTGTTCAGTTTTAAATGATAAAATGTTTGTGGACTGTTCATAGTACTGATCTATGTTATTGTAAAAAAGTAAATTCTAGCATCATTTGTGTGAAGCTGCCACTTAGTTTAAGTATTTTTAAAGTCTAATTCAATGGCATTTAGACATTTCTAAGTGGTTTAAGTGCCCAAATCTTTTTGAGGACACTGTAATTAAAAAACCTGCACAAGGTTACAAAAACACATTTATTTTGTTTTCTTTCCCAGCATATTAAAGGCCATGTACAAGGATCCAGAAGAATCGATGTGAACCTTGAGCAGAAGGTTGTGCGTTCCTGTTTAGAGGAACTGAAGACCTTTCCAAAACGGTTTGTGATAAAGGACTAATATGCTACTTGGAATTCAGTTTTGTAATTCTATAACTCTAAAAGCTTCTGTAGTCTGTATTTTTGTACAGAGGACAACTATTCAAGTTTATTTTACTTAACAGCTGTTATATCTTTATGTGCTAATTTGACAGTTATTGTAGGAAAAAAAAAAGATTAGCATATAATTTCCGGGTTTCTTTTTGCCGTACATATGACACATCTTTCCCATAGACTTGATCAAAACTACATTCCATGAAACACATTTCCATGTTTATTTCCCCTCAATAATATCTGACAAATTAGGTCATTTAGTATTTAATTATATTTGTTTGTTTGTTGTAATTCTCTGTATGCCTGACTGTGGTTATTTGTCTCTGTAGGTTTGAGTCAGCGTTTGTTGAGTGGAGCAGTCCTTTCTCTAACTCCTCTCTCTGGGCAGAGTATCACATCAGCTACATCAACAGCTTTAGTGCCCTGAAGTAAGTCATTTACACAACACAATTCCCAGAAGTTATTTTCATTCAAACCTGTTTGGGAGGAGCAGAAATAATATATAGCCAGCTGCATTAGTTCTAGATCCATTATTTCACAAGCACCCATTCAGAAAGAGTTTGTGTTTCCAAAGCCAGGAGGTCTTTAACAGAAGGAGAAAAGCTGGTAACATTCACATTTATATTGATGGAAGAATTTTCATTTGATATTCTAATCTTTTCATAATCACAATCACTCAGTTTAGGTGCCAGCTGTTTTTGAGCGAGTCGTTTTAAATACCATGAATAAATAAACAATCATAACAATCAGTCACGTGATTTCTAGGAATATGTGCTACACACATTAGAGGCAGTCAATCAGTTGGCAGGGGAAGTCCCTGACAGCGGGGAATGCCTGAACGATGGAAGCATTGGATGTGTGTCTCCAAAACTTAAACCAAAGACCTTGGGCAATTCTAACTAAACATGAGGGGTATACGAAAAAATCATATAATTAAGAGATTTTTGATGTGAATGCATTATTGATTATTTCTTAAATTTTATAAAGCAGAAAACACTGCATTACAGTACAGTTTTATAATGACAAATTCATCCTCTTGTCTGCTTTGTTGTTAGGCAACCTGAAACCCTTAAGCTTATTAGCTGTAATCCAATCCATTTGCCAAATGTGAATCACTACCAAAGCTTTGGGGGTCACTAAGATTTTTTTGTTAAGATTTTTTTAATTAAATTAATACTTGTATTCCGGATCATAGCTTACACACAAAACCCACACAACTGTTTTCAATGCTGGTAATAATAAGAAATGTTTCTTGAATTAATAAGAAATGTTTCGTATGCAGCAAATCAGCATATTAGAATCATTTCTGACGGATCATGTGACACTGAAGACTGGAGTAATTAAAATTGAAAGAATTTATTTTGAATTACTTTACTGTAAATTTGAAGTAAATGCAGCTTTGGTGAGCATAAGAGACTTTTTTCAAAAAACATAAAAAAATCTCACAATCCCCAAAGTGTATAATGGTAGTGTTACACTATAGTGTATACACACTAACAAATAATTATATCCAGGTGAATGCATTTGTATGTGTTTTATGTTTGTGAACTAAATGATTTTGAGGTAAATGTTGGTGTTATTATTACAATACTATTGTGTTTTCTGGGAGCATAAATCAATGTAACATTACTTAGATTACTTACAGAAAACATCAAGTGGTGAGCATGTCAGTATACAGTCCTTCCTAGAATTCATCTTTGTATATATAGATTAAGCAAAAAAAGTATAAGCAAGCAAATATTGTTATTTTACTTTTAATTTTACAACTGTACTGTACATAAAGAGCAAAATACACTCTGCAAACAGAAAAAAAACACATTTTACAAACTATTTAGTTAAATAAAGCTGACACTACAGTACTACAAAACAGTAGGCCTATAATTTCAGTGTTTTTTCCTTCAGAGAGCACATGGAGAGCTATAAAGACACCTGCCCGATTCAGCTGGAGCTGGTTCAAAAAGAAACAGATAGACTGACCACCAGTTTGAGTCAAGCTGTGATGGAGAACTTCAAAACAGATGTCAAGGTGTGAGCTTCTGAAATGCACACCTTTCTCATTGTTAAACATTTAGTTTGAGAGCCACACTAGACTCTCTCTGTCATGCAGATTATAGCAGGCAAACAACTTTTATGAAGTATTTATTTTAATACAAAGCAATACTACATATCTGCAGGATTCTAGAAGTAAATAAATCACTGAAGCATAAAAATAAATAATGTCTGTGAATATGTGACTGGAATTTAATAATGAACTGAATGTTTACGTTTGATAGTGGAGTGAGTGAATATTAAGTATTAAAGAGCTTCTGTTTGTAGCCCTTCCTCAGGAGACAGATGACAGGGAAATGGTTTTCATTTGATGAAGACTTTTCACAGCTGATCCACAGAACTAAGACTCTTTCTGAACAGAGCAAGTACATGACCCCAAAACATAAACAGGTGAGAGTGCAAACAGTTTGTTCCATTAATATACTCTAATGTAACCACTCTGCTACAGCACTGTCTCCACTGTCTCTTTTTTAGGCTTTCGTGAATGAAGCTCACTTTTTTGTGGTGAAAGAATATGTATCTCAGCTGATGAAGAATAACTACTTGTGCAAAAACAGGAAGAATGAGACAGCTGCTACTAAGATCACAACTCAGTGGGAGGAGCTGAAGGAGATCTTCCAAGATATGGTACAATCCCTATAATGCAACTCTGTACAGCTGTGCTTTTCATCAAAACATCCTAACATGTTCCTTGCGTATCATTTTTTGTAGAACTCCTCCTTAGATTGGCTCCATCCAGTCGGGAACCAGCTGAGCAATATCATTGGGTGCAAAAAAAGTGAAATAAAACATAACCTAGAGCCATTAGTTGAGAACTATCCAGATATCAGGTGAGAGTCATATTACTTGCTGTAGATTTACCATGTCTGTTAATGTAACATTGCTCACTCAACCAATGTTTTACTCATTTCAGGAAGGGTCATCTCTCAGCTGTGCTGTACTTCCGAGGAATTACAAGGGGCAGGGAAAAGCATACTATACTACAGCGGCTGGCAGAGCTGAAACAGGGAACAGGGAATACTGGGAATAGAGAGCAGGCTCTCTTTAGTGAGATTCAAGCAGCGGTTAACACAGACTGCCTGGCTGGTACACCCTTCTCCTGTCTGTCCTTCGTTGTACAGGACAGCTAATGCACTTCATTTGATTTGAAGTGGAAATAATCATTGCACTGTTTGAAAGCGACCATATGTCTAATGTATGAGCAGTAAGGAATGTTTTATTACTCTATGAATCCTTCATAGTTTTGAAACATTGTTGCCTTTTTGGGGAAAATAGATGAGGTTAAGAGGGGGCTAAAACTGTTTTTAGTGTGTTGTGGTCATATGTATGAATTTGTTAATGTTAATTAATTAGTAAATAATAATAAAATACCACTAGGCCTTGAAATGTGGTATTTCTAGATGCCACATCCTAGTCAAGAAGCTCTCTCAAAAATGCGTGCCAGGAATCCTCTACAAACTACTGTAGGCTCACATTCAATGTTAAATTGATGTCTTTCTGATTGTCTTCACTCAGAAATTGCTTATTACCGCTGCAAGTAGTAATTAAGTAAAATAAGTTGTAAATGTTGTGAACCCTATCAAAACATCTTCTCTACGCCACCAGAGATCTATATAAACAACAAACCGCAGTGCACTTTCCAATATCTACATGCATTATTATTCTAAATTACTTAGCAATTTAGTATTTTTTTTCCAAAACATGACTCTCCGTTTTTGACAATTATCATTTGAAAAAGTTCATTTGGTTTTAAATTAATTTTCTGGATTTTAAACTTGGACTGTTTTTTTTTTTTTTTTTTTTTTTGGCCCTCTAGCGGTTGAAGCATAAAACTGCATTCTACTTGCGGAGGAACATTGTTGTTGTAATTATGTGAGTTGTGCTTCAGCTCCGCTGTATTCAGTGCGGATGAATCTGATGGCTTGACTTGGAGATAGGTATAAATGGAGGTCGGAGCCAGCTCCAAATGGGGGGGGGGGGGGTCAGCTTCAGATGGGTTGGGCCGTGTTAATATGCCTCTTGGAGCTGTCCCAACCTACTTGCGGTATAAGTCCCTCCCACTTGGAGGACTCCGGGCTGCAGCGATATGTGAGGCGCACTGTTGGCGGCGCTGTGGCCATGCTTTTACAGATGATAATCACTTTATATCAGTGGATCGTCACTGACAACATCAAAACTTCCCACACTCCAGTAAATAAATAAATACATCTATTTTTGAAAGAAATATCAATATCTGAAACGTATGTCTTGAGCAGGAAAGCAGCTTATATATTTTTTGTTTTAAAATAAAGTTTAAAAAGCAATGCTGAAATTATTGCTATTCATCAGGTAAGGTAAAACGGTGAACACTATTAAATGGCAAATAGACTGATGACGGTTATCAGGTTTAACTAGCCATTGTTAATAATAATAAAAACGTAGTTTTGTAAACCAGGTTTGTGTTTTATTACGAGTACTGTCATTTCACCTTTTGCTCGCAAACTCTGATTTCAGTCTATTAGTTGTGGCTTCAAGCTAGTAGCAGCTTAGTAGCCTGACCTTCTTTCCTCAGTTATGATGTTAAAGGCATGGATGACTGACTGAATTAAATACTGTATGCAGTTTCTCGGGAAATCCGTCCACAGCTCTAAAACATTAATAGGTTAACTACTATGCCTATTGTGTTTTTTTTTTAAACTATGCCAGAGTTAAAAAAAAAAAAAAAACTTTCAGAAGCTGAATTTACGATGGACTTGCTCATTATTTAAATTGTGTTCATTTTGTACAAAAAAGGGTGGCCTATCTACCTTTTTCATAACGAGCGCGTTTTAGATTATGGGAGACACTTCCGGTTTGGGGAAGTTGCACTCAAAAGGACTGAAACAAATCATACAAATGTGACCCTGGACCACAAAACCAGTCATAAGTGTCAATTTTTCGAAATTGAGATTTATACATAATCTGAAAGCTGAATAAATAATTTGTTATGATAGAACAATATTTGGCCAAGATACAACTATTTGAAAATCTGGAATCTGAGGGTGCAAAAAAAATCTAAATATTGAGAAAATCACCTATTAAGTTGTCCAAATGAAGTTCTTAGCAATGCATATTACTATTCAAAAATGAAGTTTTAATATATTTATGGTAGGAAATTTACAAAATATCTTCATGGAACATGATCTTTACTTAATATCCTGATAATTTTTGGCATAAAAGAAAAATGGATAATTTTGACCCATACAATGTATTTTTGGCTATTGCTACAAATATACCCCAGCGACTTAAGACTGGTTTTGTGCTCCAGGGTCACAAATAATCCGTCAGTTCGACTGAATGAGCTGCACTTTTCCTTCATGTTCTATAGGCTATTTTCAGATGTCAGGAGAGTAATGTATAACAGTATTTTATTGTAACATGGTATAACAAGAATTTCTATGGCACTAGCTGTTTTCAAAATACGCTTACAATCGTTCTCCACAGGATTTTACTCACACCAATGCTTTAAAATGTGGCCTAATGGTCTCCCCTTTTCACTTCGTTATTAGCAGTGTTTACTGGAATATAGGGTAAATATTTATAACCCGACAAAATGACGTAAATCACTTTGAAATAGTATCACTAAATGTTAACATTTTGATTAAGACAACATTGCATAAGCCTAATACAGACAGGCTATAGCCTATTACTAAACTGATAGGCTATTTAACACGTCTGTAATATTTCTACAGAAATAATTGATCTTTTGGGGTTATTCATAGTCTGTTTCAGTAATTTGTTATAATTTTAAACACTTTAACAATGTCCTTTTTAATGTTGGTTAAAGGGTGAGTAGAATAATGTCACCTGGTTGTACCCAGTTTGCTTATTATTGCATACATGGAGCAAACATTTAGACACAGTTTACAGTTTAACATAATCTCCTAATTTCCTCGAAACTTCATGAGTTGTAGGAAGGTGGACAGTGAAACAGCTTTCCATCATATGTTTAGTCAAGTGTTATCTAGGCTACTTCCTTCTCACTTCATCTTTTCATTATTAATGATTTTCGCAAGTTTAGCATAAATTCCTTTTTAGCATTATGTCAGCTCAGACTGCGCAAACTGAAGGTTGTTTATCAGATCCAAAATAGAAGGCCATGAGCTAAAGCCATCTTGCTTTTGAATCACCATCAAACCTTTAAATAATTAAGACTCCCTCCAGTTTATAAGTAAATTAGCCAAATGGATGATTTTTGATGATAAAGCTCATGCAGCTTATGATTTATATGTTTATTTTGTAATAAAACAACTACACACCCATTCTGTGGTAGACTGAAATCTAGCAGGGCATGAAAATTTAATCATCTTTTCAGCTGCTTCCCACAGTCTCATAAACACTATGAATATAATCTCTGCACTCCTAAAATAAACAGAATCAATAAGAAAGAAAAAATGGTTTGATGCCACATTGGCGAACCCATAAACAACTTAAAGAAGAAAAAAACAGACACTATTTTGATCTGAATGACCAAAAATGACATGAGCAGCTTTTTAACTCCATAGAGCCATAAAGTCACCCAAGAACATAACACAGCATATAATAATACGTGACAACATTCTGCTATGCTGAAACAACAGAAATAACCAAATGATGAAATACATAAAAACACCAAGCGGTCATTGTGTGGATGGTTAGCATGGTTCCCCCTGCTGGCAGATGTGGTAACTACACACTCTGAATATACAAAACCTCTGCCTTACAAAAGCAGGCATGTACTCTGATGATTTGTATTTTTTTTTTTTTTTTTTTTTTTTTTCCAGAAGTACAGGTACTGTAAGTAGATTTTTGACTTGTGCCTAATTTTTAAAGGCTCTGTTGTTCCCATCTGTTGCCTTGATTTTACAGCTCAGGATGGTCCAGTGAAGGGGTTTTCCTGTGGCTTAGTCACATTGCATTTAGGTTACTGGCTCACATAAGCCTAATTCAACAAAAGCACTGAAGGGATCTTTGGCAGGGCATTTGACCTCCAACACCCTGAATGCACTCTAATCTGTTCTCTGCTGGTTAAATCGTAACCTCTACAGTGGTTCAAGTGGTGTTGGGTCAAGCTGCTTCTTCTTTTAATGTGCTCTTGTCTTTATCCATTTACAGTCTACACCAGATTACTGCCATGGCACTTGTCACAAGTAAAGAAAAACTGACTAGGGTCAAATACATGTCACTGAAGGACAGGTGCATGTGATAACAGATGTTTTTATCCAAAGTGACTAGTATTTTGCAGCATCTCCCATATAAGGTAAATTACAGTAATGGGAAATATCAGTCTGTAAAAACCATAAATGCGTCTACATTGTGGGTATTTTCCCATATAGTTTGTAGGAATCATGCATGCCTTGGAGAAAAAGACAATTTTTGTGGTTAAATCGTGAACTATTATTCTTTATTTCCTTATTTCACTTTCTCAGACATTTCCTTGAATGCATTATATTTTAAAAATACAACACTATATGTATATAAAGACAAGTGTCAACTATATAGTAAAGGTAGATTTGTGTTCTGAGAACATTTTTGTCAGATTAGAGGAAGTTGTCACATGCATTTAATAAGTTTATACATTAATTAATTACAATTTTATGTTGGCCTAAACGTTTTCATATTTTTACATATTCAGCCTTTTTCTTGAATCATTTTTTGCTCCATATTTTTTTTTAAACTTAAATTTCATGTTTGTTTGATTTTTTTTTTACTTATATTTGCTTTACATTTTTTATTAAATTTTTGCTGAAGTTCTGTTTAATGACAGATTCCTATTGTGACAACATGCCCCCAGTCTTTCCATGGCTTACATAAAAGAAAGAAAGAAAAAAAGGGCAAATGAAAGCAAATGAAAGTGAAATTATTTTACCTGGCTCAGGTGAAACAAGCAGGATGGTTGATAAAGACCTCACAGTGTTTGAAGACACACACTGAATATATTTCAGGTAAGAGCTTCACTACCCTGCATTCTTTATTTCGTTAATTAAATTCAGTGCATAATAATGGAGACATTTGAATGGAAAACCCTAAATTAGGCCATTATTGGATCATGATATTCATTTCAGCAATTACAGGTGAGATGATTTTGTGGTACTCTTTTAAGGACTTTTATATTTTATTACGCCAATTTCTTTTTCAGTTGTAAAATATGTGTATATTTATTTCAACATAAAATTAACAAAAATGTTGTGTAGATAGCTTGCATGTCTTGCATCATCTTTATAACTTTCTAAACTTTTGTGGAAAGAACTTCTGCTTTCAAAATTACTAGTTGCATTTTGTTGGGTTATTATTTCACAATATTTTCTTCTGGTTTCAAGTTTCAAAATGAGCACTGAACACAATGCACTTGAACAAAATCGGGCATTATAATGTAGAAATACTGTTCAAATATTATTTCAGTCCTCCACAAGTCTTATGTGACGGGTCCTGCAGTTATGTTTACTAAGAAAATGTAAAAATTATTATTATTAATACTGTTGTAATGCATAATAAAATGAATCATTTTGTAGTGTATGTTAACATAACAGATGATGATGTAACAGCATTCGAGTTGGCAACAGCTGAAGATGACAAATCACAAATATTATTTTTATGGCTGTAGTTATAATTTTAGAAATTCATATTATGATTACTCCAAAACTATTTTTGTAGTAGGAAGACAACAGGAAATCTCTCCAGAGATGAAGAGGGTGATCAAAGAGCTCTTCCTCTGGAGGAGGATGTCCTAGATCCTGTAGTCACTTACAGGCAGAAGAACAGAGATCAGAGTTTACCCAGAAGCAGGTGACCAATACGACCCATACAGACGCAACACATTCACCCAAACACCACAGGGACCTGATCTTCCTTCCTGTCTTTGCAACTCACTGCCTTTTTTCAGGATGGCTCATGACTCATTAGTGCTGACTAAAGCAGGGTTTTCCTGCAGTCCATTAATGTTTTCCTGGAATGCTTCTGATGCTGAAAGACTGGATCTGTGCTGATTATCCAACGCTATCTCACAACCAGTTCTGGGTTGGATCGATTAAGTGTTTTGAAACTGACTAATCTAATCTTTCAAGGTTTTTTTTGTTTTTTTTGTAAATTGCTTGGAAATGCCTTTAAAACATTTCCCAGATTCACTGGCATCAATAATCATCCTCCCAAGGGGGTTAAAATGATAGAATTTTTGATATTGTGATGCTACACAAGAATTGATGTCAGTAGTTATATTTAAAATATGAACAAAAGGTGATTTTTCTTAATTACACCACTTTCATTTACAGGCCCATCTTTCTTCTGTCCGAAAATGAAATTGCAAACACTTTCATGCAATACACAGACTCACTGGAAATACCCTACGTTTCTGCAAAACCTGAAATTCGTTGCTCCGGGTATTTTGCTGCACTTTCAGGTGATATGTCCACATGAGACGCTATATGCGATATAATCTGTCAAGAGAAAAACAAAGTGGCTGTCTTTGCAAAATGTGACCCTGGACCACAAAACCAGTCTTAAGTGTCAATTTTTTGAAATTGAGATTTATACATCATCTGAAAGCTGAATAAATCAGCTTTCCATTGATGTATGGTTTGTTAGGATCGGACAATATTTGGCTGAGATACAACTATTTGAAAATCTGGAATCTAAGGGTGCGAAAAAATCAAAATATTGAGAAAATGGCCTTTAAAGTTGTCCAAATGAAGTTCTTAGCAATGCATATTACTAATCAAAAAGGAAGTTTTGATATATTTACAGTGAGAAATTTACAAAATATCTTCATGGAACATAATCTTTACTTAATATCCTAATGATTTTTGGCATAAAAGAAAAATGGATAATTTTGACCCATACAATGTATTTTTGGCTATTGCTACAAATGTACCCCAGCGACTTAAGACTGGTTTTGTGGTCCAGGGTCACAAATGATATTGCCTTGCTTGTATCACCTTTCACTTCAGAGTGAAATGTCCAGTGACTGGTGAAACAGCACGTTAATTTTTCTTACAGACGGGACTGTGGCAAGGTTTTATCACGTTCGCTGTTGTACGTATCGTGGCACATTAAACCCTACCCTAAACCTAAGAGATAGTGTGAGCAAATGCAAACATGAGTTGAAAACGCATTTGCTAAAGCAACCATGCCATTTTAGCTTGCTTCTACGAGGCTTTGAGCTCTTTTAATGAGTGTTATGAGTTGTGTTACCAGGTGAGCTGCCGAGCAAGTTTGCATCAGAAAAGCCATACATATGGAGCTGGTTATACGATGCAAATTTCAAAATGTATTCATTTACAAATAATAAAGAACCATGTGAAAATAAGTCGTAAAAAAATAAATCATCATTTTTTGAGAAAAGGACATTGTTTCAGTTGGAAACTGCATTGCAATGTGTATGATTTTGCAAATGAAAGAAACAGAGGATAATTTCATTATTTATTTGCTTTTGATAATTAGATAGCAATAGAAACAGCAGAGAAATGGCAAGAAATCTTTGTGTCTGAAGCAGGACGTCAGAAGGGAGAGGGATTGACAAAGGCCACAAGCCAGATTAGAACTTGCATTGTTCCAGATGAGCGCCAAGGCTCAACGAGTTGGAGCACGTACACTTACCACATGACGTTTCTGGTTAGGGTTTCTAAATTACTGCAGATACTTTTTTTCGAGCTGAAAAATGAGGATATGTGGAAAGAAAGGAGAAAACCAGAGAGTGAGGGACTCTACAGCTATAGTCAATATAGACTGCTGGACGGAGAGATCAATAAACCCCTCGTTTCAATAGAAAAGGAAAGTCCCTTTATTTCCTTTCCTAAATGGCTTTGGCCTCTAATGGCTTGTGTCTACCAAATAAGTCCATAAACATAGTACGGTTCAGTGTGGTTCTATTTTCATCAAACACTTAAATCAGTTTCTCTTTCTGTTCCTAACATTCTGTCAAGAAGTTTCGTAGACATTTAAAAGAAAACAACTGTTTAGAAACCTCATTCAGACTTCAGCTGCCCTTGCTAAAATCTGACAGCATGGTTAATGATAAATGAAAAGACAAACCAAGACACCAAACCAAAACCTACCCAGCAGAAGCTATTGAGGAATCTTTCATTTTCAACTTCCTCTTCTTCTCAGTTTTTAGCTTATCACACAAATTAACAGAAAACATCAGCCATGGAGTCACTCCATATTTATATTTGTGCTATTTATATTACACACGAGTTTGGAGTAAGTAAAATAATTTAGTCATCTCATGTGCATGAGCAGCTCACAGATTACAGTATTTACAGTGATAAGATCTGATAATAGCAGACAGAGATCAAAGGGCATGCTTGTTGATTACAGGTAAAACAGTATACATTATTTACATGCACTAAATACTGTGATGCATTTTAAGGTTATTTAACTTAAAGTTGAATTGAAGGATGTCACTATATAGACACTAAAACATAAAAATCATGTGATTTAAAGGAATAACATACAAGGACCACAGGGAAGGCCTACAG
The DNA here is from genome assembly GCA_021397915.2 of Tor tambroides. NCBI lineage: Eukaryota > Metazoa > Chordata > Actinopteri > Cypriniformes > Cyprinidae > Tor > Tor tambroides. The sequence continues at coordinate 12,752 of JAFVLL020004275.1, read as the reverse complement.
ATGACAGGGAAAGCCCCTCAATAGGTCACAAGAGAGGAATTTAAATGTCAACTCATCACTAAAACCTAAACACAGCCAGCAGCGCAGCACAACAGTTGTTCATGTGATTTAAATGTGTTGGTCTTCAAAGAAAACTACTTTATCTCAGGAAATTGTAATTACATGTGAGTGCATAAAAATAGTTTAAAATAGCACTAACAAATACAAACATAAAAAGATCAACAAAATGTTTTTTTTTTTACAAACATGGACAAAAATAAGTATGCAGTACTGCATGCTTTTCTTTCCCCAGTGTTACAAAGTCCATTTTAAGGAATCCTGCCAACATACTAGATATCACCCTTTGTTTGTTTTTCCTTCAGTAAGATGTGTGATGTGATGTAGTTGAGGCCTTCTTTAACAACACAGACCCAGAGAGCATGGCATGCACTTCTTCTTGCGGGAGTATACAAAAAAATAAAAAATAAAAAATAAATAAATTGAGGAAGAAGAAGAATAGTGATGATGTGATTATTTCAGTTCAGGGTAACAGCTTCACTAAGAGTGCATGCTGGGCCACAGATCCAACTAATATTGACATAAAGCAATAATGCATTTGCATGTACATAAAAATAAATAAATAACTAAAAAGCTGAAAAGTGTGCCGTTTCTACAACACTGGCATAACTAAACCAAAGTTTCAAAAGTTCAAACAGATTTCTTGAATAATCTCTCTGTCTGCCACTGTTCAGTGACATTTTCCTCCTGAAGGGACAGTAGGATTTACTGGACAAAAACTATTTTTTGAGGTAAGAAAGTAAACTTGTTATTTCAGTTAATGTTAAATGACAGAACTGGTTTCATCTGAATCAACAGGTTTTATTAATTTGATATACAAAATCCACAGTTTGTTAGCTAGTTTATTTATGGATTAATCACTACATGCATAGCAAAAATAAATAAATAAATAAATAAACAAACACTTTTTAAGTATTTATATATCTCTTTTGAATGAAAATGTGTCCTATATGTTTACAATTTTTAATTCAAATGTTTCAGATGAAATGGGGGTGGGTTGGGTTGGTGGTGTTGGGGGATGGCATAACAATTAACACAACAGCTAAATTTGATTGACTCAATGCAAAAATGTAAAATGATCATAAATATCTGAAATATTTCTATTAGTGTTACATCACATTCATGAGTCTGTCACCAGCATTCTGTGTATTGGCATTCATTTACACAGTTTAGGAATAAGTTGTAGGGGTCAAAGTGTACTTTGATATAATTATAATTTATAAGCACTGGAAGGTTATATCAAAATACCTGAGACATACAGTCCAAAAAAAAAAAAAACAGACTTTATGCTTGAGATGTCTTGTGACAGCTGTTATTTTTTCCAGGCAGTTGCACAACCATCAGGTTTAAATCATAATGATATAGTATTTTCTCCACCCCCGTGGAAAAAGAATGTGTTTTGAACTGTTCTTCAAGTTCTTTAAGCTATTAAATAGCAGAATATCCACAGATTTTCTTTTAAATAGAGTGAAAGTGAATGATGCCAACAACTGGTCCACATCTACTTTCACTTTACAATTCACATTGGAATGACATGAGGGTGAATAAATAATAAAAAAAAAATTGAATGACCAAATGTTATACTTTTGAATACTTCTACTAATCATTGTTGCTGGTTTGTCAGATTTGTGTACATAGCAACAGCTAAAGTAAGTAACGCTACTGTGAGATGTCAAATGACAGCTCTCACAAGACTGCTTCACATGCCTGAATTAAAATGTTGTGGCTTTACCAAATTTTGAGAAATCATGTTCCTTATTTTACTTCCCTTTTTCTTCATAAGCGAAGATGTGAAACACGCAATGAATGAAAAAACCAAACAAATGCATTATATATTTCTAAAATGTATACACTACCTATTATTAACTGAAGTCTTTATAATATTTCATAAAAACTCAACATAAAGTTAAAGGTATGACTTTTTGTATGATTTATGAGTCGTGCTTTTTGTATGCTCATCAATATCTGGTTCAAAACATGACAGAAGTTCTGCAAAAATGAATGTGAATTATCAGTGTGTAGCAGGAGCCACAAATACATTGCAAGTTCACTCGTGGCCAGAGTCATTAAGTGTAGTCTGATTCTGAACACTAGTATACAAAAAAAGACAAAAGTGTTTTCCAAGAGGCCATCTGGTGCTCAAAAAAAAAAAACTATGGGTGCTCCAGAAGGGGAGTAAAGTGCAGACAACTGAAGGTATTGCAAAAGTGTATCATCCCAAACAGATGAAGGCCTGTTTGGGCTGATATGCATTTGGGTTTCTTAATATGTAGCTTTGCAAATAAAGGTTTTTAAAATACTAAAATCGATGCGAGTGCCCGAATGTAGAATTTTGCCTCTTCTATAGAATAGAACCATTAAAGTCATGATCACTAGAATACATTGTGTGACTGTAATTAACATTGTGTTATTAAAACTAAAGCTATTAAAACATGTTAGTTAACTGAAATAAAGCTAAAATGAAATCTACATATCAGAAGAAAAACTAAAGCTAAATGAAAATTAGAAACTGATTAATAAACTGAAACAAGTTTGAGGTAAAGCACAACATTGTAACTATGAATAAAAATGGATATTAAAAAAAAGGGGGAAAAAAGAAATAGCACATGAACTAAAATTAAAATAAAAAGTGAAAATATAAAAATAAAGGCTTATTCAAAAAATATTAATAAAAATCTTAAAATGATATAAATAATACTAAACTAACACTGGTGTGTAGATCAGCTGGCATATTTTGTTTGCTCTTTTACTTGCCTGCGTAGGAAGTTGAAACAAGGTAGCTCTGACCACTGACTTTGCATAGCACATATTGAGGCTATAACACCTGGAAGCAAGACATGTGTTTGTGTATTTTTAACTCGATCTTCATCACTGCGGTTAGAACATCTTGTTACTCAGTCGCTTACAAGCTGGGGCCTTTTTCCACTCCTTATTGCGTTACATTACCTGTTTGCTTCAAGTAATCATTGATTAAAATCATTATATCAGCAACTTTTATTATCCATTTTTGTTGTCTGAGGCCTTGCATCTTGGACAGACCTGAAAAACTTTATCTTAGACCGACAACAGCTGAGGAAAGTTACTGGATGTAAAAACACAAAATCATAAAATATAACCTTCAGTATTTGCTTGAGGTCAAGACCTAAAGAAACGTCATTACAATTTTAACAGTTTTAGAGAACATATATGTTTCATTTTCAATTAATATATGTACATACCAACTTTTATATCCAAGCTTAACTTCTCCTTTAAGAATAAGCCATTTTTAAGTTCTCTGAAACACATTCAGGATAATCTGTTGCAATCAGAAATGATTACAGAAAAGTTCATGCAATGCATAAAAGCTGCTTCTCTATCATATAAAATGGTTTTGCAACACACATATATATTGTCTGATGCACGTGAGAATGAACCTTTTAGAAACACTCATAGTATTAGCACAAAAACATCAGTAATGAACAGACATTTGGACTTTTGTCAAAAAAAAAAAATAGCATAATCCCCCTGGTCAGTATCACCGCACTCACCCCAGTCCTGCCTGACACTGTTTCCCAGTACTGGATAATGGGCTGTTATTGTTTTTTCAGCTTAGCCAGGTCAAAGTTATACAGTAAGTGATAAAGCTAGGTCAAGAATTTAATTAATCGTCTTTCCAGTCCCAAATTACTCATTCTTTTGACTAAGGCAAACAAATGGTGTCAAAAAAGGAGTGTACTTTCCCTTCATTGGGATTTTCCAATAAAGCGGGGGTCCAGACTTCCAGTACCACTCGAGATATTCCCAATAATTAGAGGGAACTGGCAGGATGAGGACATCCTGGACTTCACAGATATAGAAAGGGAAATGTGTGAATATGTTCAGAGTAACGAGGCTCGCTAAAAGGTCTTGGTTAAGCATACTACCATAGGACAATGTTTTAGAGCTACATGAGAACCCAGCTGACATATAACATGTCCACCATTAAATATCTGTTGGATTTACATTATAAAAAGAGCAGTATAGTTGTACGTTTACATCTAGCAGGCACTTTTATCCTTACACATGAGGAACATCACAAGCAATTAATCAAAATCAACTGTACGTTCAGTACCGCAATCCTGTTTCAGAAGTAAACTGGAATAAAAGTAAAAGAGAAAGTAGTAGTTTTATAATATCATATATTTAAAGGAAATGGGGTTGTAGGTTCCTATATGTACCTTTGCGTGATACATCACATATGATATTTTATATGAAAAAATCTGTTTCTTCTCAGTTTTATCATCACGTTACTTTTTATGTTATGTTTATTGTCTATTTTTATTGAGAGATCACTAATGATGTGTATTTCATGTGGCTGTAAAAACTTCAAAAATAAAGGTGTAAATAAAGCAGATAATTGGAGTATGTTTTACAAGAAAATACTATTTCAGTTTTCTTCAAAAATTTCGAGTTTATTTCAGTGTTACTTGCTGTCTATTTGTAGCTAATTAGACCTAACTGTGAAATTTACTCGCAATTTCAGATTGAAAATCATTTCTACACCAAATTTTTAGTGATTATTCTAAATGCTAAGGTAAAAATCTGATTTTGTTAGCTCACGTAGCATATGTTGACATTATTTAACTTATTTAATTAAATTTTATTAACATTATTTATTCAATGAAATATAGCCTAAGGTAATAACGGGCACCAATGCGCCATACCATAATACCTGAGACAATGTCACATTTTTATTTTTACATTAGGCTATATTATTTTTACAGTGATTTTCTGGAAACCACAGCTGCCGTTTTTATTTATTTATTTATTTTTTCTTGCCGTATAGGCTAAATGTAACAGGATATAGGTTATAGGATAATGTCCTATTAATTTGTTAGCCGCTAATAGTGCAAACTATCAATTAAATTAAACAATCGAGAACCTTAATCAAGATGAAAAACAAGACGTTCGTGTTTATTTCTTGTCTCATGTCTGTTTATGTGTCTTACTGCTATATAAATAAACTTGCCTTGCCCTCAGATGTGTGAAGTCCGGTATGATAAATGGAGAGTGCTGTACTTGTGGCTAATGCTCCGCCCAATAAGCACGCTCCGCTCTTGAAGCCTATAAAACTAGACCGTTATTTCTTCAAATCGTTTAATTCAGAGTGAATGAAAGAAGATCGAATTGAAAATCAGCTTTTTTTTTTCTTTCTTGCGCGTCCAATATCACGAGAGATTTTTTTCTTCCTCAGAAGAAATGACAAAAAAGCTCGGAATGCTAAAATTTTTTAACCGGCATCCCAAAAAGAACAATATTCCAGGTAGGAAGAGTTAATGCTTATTAAATCTCCTAGTGACATTTTAGATTATGGAACACTATTCACTATTAAATAGTTGCTTATTAGCGTGCATATTACTAGAATATTGACTGTTTATTAGCTATTATAAAGCACATATTAATGCATGACCAGATTTTAACCCAATTCCTAAACATAACTACTACAACAACTAGGCTACTTTCCTTAATAACAGCAAATTAGGAGTTTATTGAGGGAAAAGCTTAGTGAATAGTGAATATGTGTTCTCTAATCTATGAAACAGCCTACTTTTAGGGGTGTTCAATTGTCAGTCATATTTCAAAATTTTGTGTAGGCTACTGAAACACAAAAATGTAAAAACAAACATAAAACAACAACAAAAAAATTGTCCAGTGTTTTATTATGGAATCAGCAGTACATAATTTCACTGTAAAAGAATCTTAAGTGTAATATTTAAAATGTATGTTAATGTTGTTATATATGTATTTAAGTAAGTTCAGTCACTGTCAATATTGTTACTAATACTTTATTTGAATTTAATCACTGACAATGACTGATGTTTTTACAGTCATATCCTAACTTGGCTATACATGTAAACTCCATTGAAATCTTACTTTTTTCGATATACATTGAATCACACTGTATATATGAAAGTAGTTTTTTTTTAATGATAAAATCAAACCTTGCTTGTGCACCGTAAGAAAAGCATCTTTTTTTCTGTTCTCTACAGAGGTTCCCACTTTTAAGCAGAATCTACAAGAATGCCGCTTTGTGTACGCGGGGAAACAGCTGATCACCCGAGAAGACCGTCTGTTTGAGTTGAAGCAGGATGGGATTGGATCCAATACGAAGCTGGTGGAGGAAGAGGAAGATTCAGAGGCTAGACTAGCAAAAGACTACGAGGACTGGATGGAGTCGGTGATGCAGACGCTGGAAAACTCCCTCGACCTCCAGAGTCCTGAGGAGCAGGAGCTTCTGAAAGAAGCAGTCCAAGCCATACTGCAGGAGGAGGAGCAGGACATGCGCTGGAAAGGGTTTCAAGAAGAGGAACGCCCATCATGGAGGCCGAGGAGGTGTAAACAGAACCACGAGGCTCAGCTGGAGCGACTTGTTCAGAGGAGGATGGACGAAGCCCAGTCAGACTCAAGTGTTGAGATACAGTCTTCTTTGCAGCAATCGATCATATGCAAAGCGAAACGACTGAAAGAAGACTTGCTGAAAGTTGTGACATGGGTGAGCAGCTGCTACCCAGAACAAGAGAATGTGTGCCAGTTTTATGCCACACTGTACCATAAGACCTTCAGCGCAAGACTGAGAGAAGTCGCAGAGTACACACTGTGCGATAAAGACTGTGTGCTTTTATTGCAGTGGGTGAACCAGGATTACCCCAAGTAAGAGAAGCAAATGACACTATACTGTTTCATCTCATAGTATGTACTTGCAATGGCCCTTAATGCACCATGTTCCTGTGAATTTACTCTGAGCAAAACAACATGTTTAATAAATTCTCTGAGAAAATTTCCTTGCTCAGATGTTGCTTTTGTAAAGCTCAGGAGCTTTTTTGCAGTTAGATTTAATTAGATTTCTCTTTGAACTACTTGGTTAAAAATAAGTATGCAAACAATTGAGATAATTATTGATGATTTGGTTCATAAATTGGTTATTAAAACATTTTAAAAGGATGGTTCACCCAAAACATTAATATTCTGTCATCATTTATTCACCATCATGTCATTCCAAGCCTGTATTTATTTATTTTTTGTTCATATAATGAAAGTCAGTGGGCCCTAGTATTGTTTTGGACTCCATTAACTTTCATTGTATGCTCAAAAACAGTTGAACATTCTTCAAAATATCTTCTTTTGTGTTGCACAGCAGAAAGGCGGTCAATACAACAGATTTTGAATGACACGAGGGTGTGTAAATGATGACAGCATTGTCATTTTTGGGCAAATGATTGCTTCAAATGCTGATTTTCTTCTGGGTTGTGATACAGTTTTTCAGAGTAATATTTTGTCTTTCTGTCTTTACAGTATTCTAAACAGTGGAAAGATAAAAGATGTGATCGATCACACAAAGCTTGATCCGCTGCTTCCTGAAGACATGATTGCACCACTGGAACAGCAGTTTGTGATCACAGAGGAGGTTTGATGCTTTATGATATCTTTACCTAACACAGCACTGTTTTCTATGTCACTTTAAGTCAAGACACCATAGGTAAACAGGATAAAGTGAGTTTTCAATAATAGATACTTCCCCAGCTAATTAATTGCATTAAGACATTACATTTGTTTTACAGTTTTCTGCAATGTTATGCTTATATATGCAAATAGGGCATTTTTAATTGAAACATGCATACATTTGCACAACAGAAACCTGAACACTGAATGAAGGCATATAAAGACTTGGATGCAGATGCATATAGATAAAGTGCAATACAATAAGTACTTAATAGTGTATTATATACGTTTTCTTTCCTTAGTTTGAGAGAAGCAAAATAGCCCAAAATCTCAAAATGATGCAAACACAATGTCTTGCCTTAGATGTGCTTCCAGCAAAAAGCTTAAGTTTTAATTTTCCCACATTATTGTTCACTAGATGGAGTTGAGCGCATGCCTTCACAAAATTCTGGACAGAGAAGAAACAGCCTGGAAGGAGGGAGAACTTCCACAACTGAGAGACCAGGTTTACTGCTGTGATCAGGCCATTGATATCATCGAGGTAGGCTAATTAAAAAGGGGAAAAGTAGTCCATTCTTTACCTTCATCAAATAATGGATTTTTGGAGGAAAATGTTTATTTTTTCCCCTGTTTTTCTTAGTGCTTTCATAAGCATGTAGTGTGTGCTCAGAAGGTGCTAGGCAATGAGGAGAAAGCACAGAGGATCACATGCCAGATGAGACATTTTCTGACAGAGTGAGTAACTCTGAGCTGTTTAACTGATTCATTTTATACTCATGTCCCAAAATTCCATCCTTTTTGATCATTCTTGCTTTAAGTCTGTTCTTCTAAATATTTTACTCAGATGATTATAATTAATTCAATTCCATCCCACAGTTACAAAACATTTCATGACAAGGTCATGAGGAGCAGGCAGACCAACACTGAGGCCGTTCTGATGGTCAACCTCTCATGCCTCATACAGTGCAGGTGCGTGTTTCTTTTATTCAGCTAAAACATCAAATCAAACCTTTCTGAATTTGTGTTGAAATTGTTTTGGTTTTTTTCTCCACACAGGGACTATATTACAAAGAATGCACATTTGTTCCCTGAAGATATCAAATCTGATTGTCTCTCGTTATTGGCTACCATGACAGAAAGCAGCCACTGTTACTTTACTTCTAATATGCATAGGGAACTTAAGGTAAAAGCAACATTTTGTTACTTTCACTATTATGTAATGAAAAAAACAAACAAACAAAAACAAACTTATTGCCAATATTCTGTCAAACTTTTACCCCTGGTTTCACAAACAAGGCTTAAGCCTAGTCCTAGACTAAAATGTAAGTCTGAGCTGTTTCAACTGAAAGACACTTGCAATGACTGATCTTTAAATATATCAGTGTCTTTGTTTTGTCTCAAGATGCACACCAGTAATGTTTTTTCCTAAGCATGTTTATAAAAATTACTTAAATGTCCTAATTGAACTATGGTCTAATCCTGGCTTAGTCTAAGCCCCGTCTGTGAAACCTGGCCTTAGAATATGAATTTCAAGTGTGTTGTGAATGTCGATATTCAACTTCTATTTTATGAATAGGGAGTTCAGAACAACATTTATTTGAAATAGAAATATTGGGGGAAAATTATAGATGTCTTTACTTTCTCTTTTGATTAATTTAATTCATCCTTGCTGAACAAAAATATATTTTTTTTAATTCCAAACTTTTTTAATGTTAGTAAATATTAAAATATGTATATACTTTATACGTATCTACTGAACTTTCAAGAAATCATACTTTCACACCACTTGCCCCAATTATGTGTATTTATTTTAATATTTATATATTTTATACATATATACAAATTCGAATAGTTAACAGAAGTTTTCCACTAGCTTTATCAAAACATTTAATTATGGCTATACATAAACCTAACCCTAATTTAGACCAACAAAATAGATTTTCATTGTTTTCAGAAACCCTCATTGAGGTTTTTCTTGGCAGTGAACACACTCATTTGAGCAGTTGGCTGCCACGTCCTGATTCTTCCATTGTAAATAAAAAGCCAAACTATTACCTTTTATGAACTGCTTGTCTAGTTCATATGAGAGAATCAGATGAACGGTTGCTTGAGCAGATCCAGATCATTGATTAAAATAACTATGTGTCAATGTATGTGTTCCTGCAGTACTTGTACAGGAAGGTGGGTTCCAGCGAGTGGCTCAAGGACAGTGAAGGTGTATGTGAAGAGCTGCTGGCAAAGCTGGACAAACATATTGAGAAATTCATCAACTGGGACAAAATGTGTTGCCAGGTATAAACATATGTCAAACAAATAGATTGATTTGTTGAGTAATTAATTAGTCCATTTCAGATTGATTGATTGATTGATTGATTTAATGAATAGGAGCTACTGGGTGGTATGCATAAGGAGTTTCTAGCCGAATATGTACGGAAAATGATGAAGCAAAAGATCAAACTTTCAAATAAAGCACAGCAACAGATGGCAGCAGCATCACTCTGCATAAACAGTGAACGCATACAAACATACTTCACTGCAGCTGTAAGTACACAAAGGTCATTGTTTTGTTCAAATACTGTTTTTTACCCCACTTTAATATGCAAAAATTACACAAATAATGTCTTAGGAAACCAGTTTTATGACTACTTTTTATAATAAGGCATTGTCTAATATTCAAATCCTCATTAATTCATGATCGCAGGGATCAAATCTGGATTGGTTGAAAGACATTCTTCCTAATTTAGCGGGTTTGCTGGAACTACAGGATCCAGACAGTATAAAGTTAGAGTTGGTAACTCTGATGAAGCTTTACCCTGATCTCAGGTATGGTCTTTTCTGCTGTGCAATTATTTATGCAAAAAACGACGACTGCAATTTTCTCATGTCTGTGTTCTTGTTACAGTAAGCGTCATATGTCTGCTTGGCTGAGACTCAAAGGAAATCTTTCTCCATCAGACCTCAAGATGATCCTGAAGAGCGTCACTTACAGCCAGAATCAGTTCAGTGAAACACAGGACTCACTGCAGTTTAGCAGGAGCTTCTTTTCCATAGTGAGGATCAAATGAATTTTGCTTTATAACACTGGATGTGTATATTTCCCTGCTTTTGTAGAATTGCTCCTGCTCAGGCATTTTGCAATCATTTTGTACATACTGAAATTGTTTGTGAATAAAATTGCAATTGTCTGTTTTTTACTCTCCAGTTTAATGTGGATTATGAAAAATAAACCTCAAAGAATTTATGGTAACTGTGTCCTTCCAGTACACACATCCTAATAGTTTCTTTGCCGCTTTGTGTGGTGATTACTGGATTATGGTAGTGCCTGTAACAGACGTCTACAAACAGGATATGGTGTGAAAGGTTCAAGTTACACTTCGGAAACACACCTGCTGTCACAATACATTTGTAGTTCCTGAAAGAGTCTGTTAAGGAAGATTTCCTGACAAGCTGTATCCTCTACAGGAACACAGGGTGTAGTTGTAGTGTTCATGTTTTTACCTCCTGCTTCCTATACTTGAAAAACAACTGTCAATCAGCCAGACAGACGCACAATGCAAATGTATTTCAAATGTAATGCTGTTAAAAAATAATAATAATAAAACAAAAACCACTTGTTATAACTTTAAAGTTACTTGTTTTACCGTACCACTGACTCTTGTATGATAAAATAATCATACATAAAACAAACACTGTGTTCTATTAAATAAGAATAAAAAATTACAATCAATATAAATATTAATAATACAACAGTAATTTAAGTTCATAACTGCATGTTTTACAATTTTGGGATAGACTTTATTTTAAGGTGTCCTTGTAACAGGGTTATACATTTAAGTAGTGAGTAATATTAATTAACTACATGTACTTAATATATGGTTAGGGTTTGGTTTAGGGTTACTTGTATGCAATTATGCATAATTTATTGTTATTATAATAGTAAGCACATGTAACGTGTAATAAGGACACCTTAAAGTGTTACCCAATTTTGTAACAATGTAAACGGTAGCAGTCAAAATTAATAACTCTGAAAATTAATACTATCATAGAAATGACACACCAAAAAGGTAATTAATGTTTCTCCACTGGTCCAGATTTTCAAGTAAAATCAAAAGGTCATTAGATACAAACAAATACTGTATCTGATAAAAATATAAATATACTTGTATAAGCTACTAACATTCATAACCGAATGTTACAAAACAGTCATGCCACTGAATTAAACTTGTAAACAAAGATTTTTACAATTCTGGCTGATGGTGTTATTCATATCAAAGACAACAGCAAAGTCTCTTCAGAGGCTGACAGGTGACGCGGCTAGGCTTTAGATCGAGGCCGAGGTCCCGGCTCATATCCAGCACTTCCCTCACCTGTCGCTCTGATAACATCCCCTTCCAGCGCAACAGACCAGGAACATACTGCTCACTGCAAAACATTCAGAAGAAGACTTCACTACAGACTTCACTGATGAAAACAAAATCACTCTTATAAACATGAATACTACTCTCATAAATACTACAAATATTTCCAGGCCTGTAATACATGTGTACAAAGTATATACTATTTTAAGTACTATTTGCTAAGTTTACCTGTCCTGAGGAAAATTTCTGAACAAATCACAACAGGTAATCTTCAGTGCTTCTACATCTCTGTGAAGCAAAACTTCACTGAGTTTTTGAAGGAGATGGTTCCTCTGGTCATCATCACTGCCATTCTGTAAAACAGATACATTGGATACACTGAGTCTGAAAATCCCCTTTTGGAACCTTTGTTTTTATGAGTATAATTTTATTAAATATTCCAGAATTTTTTTTTTTTTTTTTTTTTACCAGTTCAGTGAATGTGTTGTGCAAACTGAGAGCATCCTCTCTCATCCTTTCTCCAACATTTCCCCATCTCCTCTCTAGCCGTCTGAACTTGCTCTTCATCAGGCAATCCAGATACACGCGTGAAACACAGTCATAGGATACATTCACAAAGATCTGTCAGAAAGAAAAGTGGGGCAGAGGCGCAGAGAATAAGTGTGAAAGGTTAAGAAAAGCTACAGTTCTGTTCTTGAAGAATTGATTTTAACTAGGAATTCGAGCACAGAACCAACCTCCTGAATTTCTTTTCCCTCGACAGTCTGAGGCAGAGATGCACACTGCTTTTGGATTGCCTCTGTCAGCCCTTGAATTTGCTCACCTCCTTTTTTGAAATAATGTCTTAAAAAGGCCTAGAAATGAACATTTACAAAGAAA
>JAFVLL020004273.1:0-27990 GCA_021397915.2 Tor tambroides | reverse complement strand
TTTTTTTTTTTTTTTTTTTTTTTTTTTTTTTTTTTTAACTCGTCTTTGGCTGTTTGTCCAATTTGAACAAAATTTGGCATCATTTCTAAAAATAGTTCTCAGAAGAATTTTGATTAGTCTGACGTTGCTGAAGGTCTGGTGTTGCTCCTTTATGAATGAACCTATATCTCCTTTACACAACATCTCAAATTAACAAAACTTAATACACATAGACTTGGTGTGTGTTTAGAAATGGTTGAGGTACAACTGAAAATACTTAATGCAGTAAACATGATTGAAGTTAATTTTCTTTGCATCTTTGGTAGATGTCAGAAACAGAATCTTTAATATGACATGGATACATAAAAAAACAAAAAACAAAAAAACAAAACATAAATTGCGTTATGTCTATGATCATCTTTTTCCTTTGGTATCCTGTCTTTTATTCAGGTTATTCCACAAAGAATGTATTTAAAACAGTGAGGTAATAGAGAGAAAGCGTTTATTGGACTACAGATACTGTAGTTTTGATCTCCTGCAAGTGTAAAGATGATATTAAACACTTTTTTTTCTTTAAGTATGAACCAGTGCATATGACTTAGCATGATACCCTAATAATGGCTTTTCAGCAGCTGTCTCTCATTAAAAACTGAAATTGTCGACCTACATCAAAGAGTGTAATCTCCATAAAATGTAAAATCTTAAAAGGAGCTTGATAATGACTTGATTAATGTAGTTTATTCCATCCCAATGTCTGTCTCTCTCTTATTCTGTGCAATAGCTGTTATATTACAAGGTTTTTCAGAGCAGCACACAGGAATCTGTGCTAACTTACTTGCAGTAAATCTTGCTGAATTTGTCTCGCTCTAAACCTGCTGAATTGGAAAATTCACTTTCATGCATTTACATTTAAGAACAGCAACAAATCGGAGTTGTTTAACTTACAAAATGCTAAGAAAACGGATTTTCTTTGGATTTTAAGATCTGTCATAATAATAATTTCATCTTTCTTGTTTGCCAATATGAGAAACTGCACTAAATTACCTCTTTTTTTTTTTTTGGTCCCCTCACTTTGGGCCTCTAGATAGAATTGATTCTACTCCAGTACGAGCTCCAACTTCTCCTGTATCATACTACTGTATATAAGCCATAAAATCCTGAGGAAAAATATGTCATGCCTATGTCAGGGTTTAAGCATTAGTGGGTTAAGAATTTTTTCAGGGTCACTTTTCAGGGTTAAGCATTAGTGACTGTTTGCCTTTTGTAATTGTTTATCTACATTCATACCAAGGTTGTTCCATATACATGAATCTGCTTTGCTTTGGTATATTCTATCAGAATTACTACCTATCAGGTTTTATTTAATAACCTTAGCATGATAATGCTTTGTCTTTATAAGGCTTTGCTATTTTACTTGTTTTCCGTCACTGCTATCCAAGTGTGGCATGACACACTCAGTTTATTGCATTTATCCTATACATCTACCACAAACCAAATCTTATACATGAGGTCAAGGTCTCACAAGAAATTAGATCTTTAAAAAAAAAAATCTCCAGGAATGTCCATCAATATCTGTGATCTAAGGCTGAGATGTAAATATCAGGCACAAGGACAACTGGAAAAAAGCTTTACCAATAAAAAAAATATTACCCAGCAGTCCTTTTAAAGACCGTATGGGTGGGCATCATCCCTTCCAGCAAACTGTGCCTCAGGGTCCCATTAAATGCCTCTAAATCATCATTTCATCTCTGCGACGCAAATTAAAGATGACCACAAACTATGGTGCTCACTATCCTGAAAGACCAAGAGGTCAGAATCATCTCATCAGTAATGCCCCATGGGAATGATTCTCTGAACCTCAAGAGACTCTGTAGACGCTTTAAACAAGGATTAAGATTGAAGTGCCGTGACCTACTTCTGAAAGCCTGTGGAATGGGGCGGAATGATGTAACATATCATGGTCATGTATTTTGGCAGGTGGTTTGTGGAGGAAACATAAAATGGCTGTCAGGATAATGGAATAATGACAGAGCTCTGGGAGTGAGCGAATGAGAGCGTTTACAAGCCCCTCACAGCCCACTGTGATGCAGTGCTAGTGGCATTCCTGCAATGCGCCATTCGCTCTGTGAGACAGGACGGAAATTAGCAAGAAGTAACAGATGGAGGAATAACATTCAGTTTCATTACTGAGAGTGTACATGTTGAGCCATGTACAATTTGAACTGTTTCAGTTTTCTAGCACCCGTTTCTTTTTTATTTTTTTTTTATTTTTTTATTTTTTTTACCGGCTTGTTTTTAACTGAATTAATTCTTATTGGCCAATCTTTAACATCTTTCATTTGAGGCTTGGCAGTTGTATCAATAGATCAATAAATCAATTTTCAGTAGATGGTCTTTTTGGCCCAGATGTTCATTTGACTCATTATGTCATGATCCCTTTTAAAACCTAGGCGAGAAAATGAATGTGATGGGTTTTGTATCCCCAATTGAAAAGATCAAATAAAATTAAACCAAACATTAATCACATATTCATAGGGTGGTGATTTCAAGAAATACCGTATGTCCACATTTCTGCTGCTCAAACTGAAATCTAGGTCAGAAGCTGGTGGTTTGTTAGCTGATGATTTGAAGCAGCCTATCTAACTTGTTTTTCTTGGGTGCCAAACTGGCCTGTGTCCACTGATCCAAAACAGTTTTGCCAGGCATAGGATTGGATGGGATACGATGACATGTTGTCAATTGTCACTTCAGCTCTCTATGGGTCAAAAGCTTTCTGTTTGGAATATGAATGGGATAAATGTACTGACTACGCATGATGAGTTTTCAGACTTTTTTGTTATTAATATTACTTTCAATGAGCTGGAACGATTTTTTTACCACCCCAGTGAGCCCATTTTAACCTCAACATTGCCCCCAAATCCTCCTCCTTTTACTCAACTGAACTCTCCCCTGATCAGGAAAACATAGCCAGGCCTCCAAAAGCCCATTTCAAAAACATGAAGCGGCTATGCTTGACTGGAACTCCCAACGGATTTCTCTCAGGTCTAGAGATAAAGAGAAACTTACTTAGCTGTTTTCTGAAGGAGAAGACAATTCATTTCAAAGATGAAAGGCTGAAGTCTCTTGTCATTGATGGTGGAACATGGAGGAACATGGGGGTTCTAATGAGCAAAGGATGGTGAGATGGAATAGATGTGAATTCGAAGGGGAATCCATTTAAAGAGCATGGAAGCTCACTGAGGTGATTTCTGTGGAAAACAAAACCAAAATGGCAGATGAGGGGAGAGATTGTTTTAAGAGTTCAACTGAACTGAAGTTCAACTATTTTCTTCACTGTTCATGATATTTCCATGTTTAGAGTAGCCTACTGAGCTGTTAGCCTAGCAACATGCTAACACTACACTTAGTTGAAATTGAGTGTCACATGAGCAGCTCTGCTTCAGTATGTAGACTGCTAATTATGAGGTTCCATTTCAGTTAGGATACTGTCTTAAAAGACAGCTGTCTATCTAGAAAGTAGACAGCAGTGCAGCTCGCTAGGTTTTGGCACTGAGCTAATGTGTTTCGAATGGTTGTATACGCACTATTAGAATGATTGAGTATGTCTGTTTGTGGTGCCACTGATTGAATTCAAACCTCTGGAGACATCAATTTGTTGTGTGCTCTTCTCATACACCCCTCCTCCCATTAGTGTTTTACATTAACATGATCTAGGCCCATCCACATTGCCTAGACGACTGGCTCCTTTTGCCTATTATATTTGGGCTAATGGATGACACCTGTATCCTGCTTCAGAACATAATGCATTATTATAGTGTATTATGCAAGATACACTCATGCACTTCATTACAGTTCAGCAATGGATTTGATTTAACTCAAGAGATCAAAGAACAATAGAGGCAATTTTCTAAAGGGTTTGTTTGTATATCTGGCACAATATCCTTAGCGACAAAGTCCTCCGTATCTCAAATTCGCAGCCATACACAGACCAACAACCCCCACATTCATGAGGCAACTGGAACCATACTAGTCTAATAATCACCTCTCACTACTCTGTCCTATTCCCTCTTTGGCCTTCAATTTAGGTGATTTTTTTTTTTATTTTTATTTATTTATTTTTTTTAAAGCAATATGAATGATTGCTCCCAACTGCCTCCCGGCATAAATGGCTGCCCACTGCTCCGTGTGTGTGTGTTTGTTTGTTCACTACTCACTGCTGTGTGTGTGCAATTGGATGGGTTAAATGCAGAGCACAAATTCCAAGTATGGGTCACCATACTTGGCCACACGTCCTTTCCCTTCCCTTCCCTTCCCTTCCCTTCCCTTGTAAGAAGAAATGTACCAAATTTCTTTTCTTTTTTTGGTATAGAAAATTTTATTCAGCCAGGATGCATTGAATTGATTAAAAAAATGACATTAAGCATTTTTAAATCGCTACAAAAATAATCTATTAGTAGTTAATAAATGCTGTTTTTTTTAAAACTTTCTATTCAAATAATCCTTTTAAAAATGTATCTATTCAACGTTTCCACAAAAAAAAAAAAAAAAAATCAGCACAACTGTTTTTAATACTAATACTACTACTGCTACTAGTAATAATAACAATAAATGTTTCTTGAGCAGCAAGCATTTTAAGTAATATTTCACTTACTGATTTTACATTAAAAAAAAAAAAAAAATTAAAAAAAAACTTACAAAAAAACTTACTAACCTGAAACTTTTGAACAGGTGTGTGTGTGTATATGCATGTGTGTGTGTATATTATATTATATATTATATATATATATATATATATATATATATATATATATATATATATATATATATATATATATATAATATAATATAATATACACACACACATGCATATACACACATATATAAACTGCAAAAAAAAAAAAATATTTATTTATTTTATATATACAGTGCCCTCCAAAAGTATTGGAACGGTAAAGACAAAGTTGCTCTGTTGGCTGTGGAGTCAAGACATTAACAAATGATTAAAAGATGAATATGAGACAAAACTACAGAATGTCACATTTTATTATTGGGTGATTCAACACATAGATGTTTTACCAGCTAAGAAGTTCAGCACTTTTAGAGTTTCATCCCCCTATCTGATGTGAGCATAAGTATTGGAACAGGTGCCTCACAGGCCTTTCTAAGTGATCAGCTGTGTCCTGTTGCATTAATTATTTAGTTATTAAAAGCAGGGAATATGTCGTATCAGTTATATCCATTACTTCTGCATTCTGAGTCTTGCATTCGATGATGACGACACACAAACCAGGATGAAGACGAAGGAGCTGACTTTGAGAGGAAAGCAAGCAATTTGGATGCTAAAAGAAAAGGACGAACTCAATTAGAGCTATAGCTAAAACAAAGGGCATGGAGAAATCAAGAGTCTGGAAACCACCAGCGACACCAGCAACCAACAACGACCTGATCGGCTGAGAAAAATAACAGTAGTTGATGACAGACAAATCATAAAAGCTGTGTCTGTAAAAATCACCAACAACCTCCAGAAAGCTGGGGTGATGCACTGACAATCTACTGTCCTCAGGAGACTTTGACACAGAATTACAGATGCTACACAGCAAGATGCAAACCTCTGACCAGCACCAAAAACAGAAAGACAAGATTCGAGTTTGCAAAAAAGCACAAAGGTGAGCCAGTAGAGTTTTAGAACTGAGTTTATGGACCGATGAGTGATGTGAAAAGATGAGTGATGGGAAAGCAAAAATGTGGAGAAAAAGTGAAGTGCAAATGATCCCAAGTATACAGTCTCATCTGTAAAGCATGGTGGAGGTGGTGTCATGGCATGGGCATGCATGGCTGTCTCTGGAACAGACCCTCTCAATTTTAATGATGACAATGTATGATAACAGTAGCAGAATGAATTTGGAAGGGTACAAAACCAACTTGCCTACCAGTATTCAAGAAAATGCCACCAGATTCATTGGGAAGCACTTCATATTGGATCAGGACAATGACCCAAAACACACTGCCAGTTCAGTCAAGGAGTTTATCAGGGCAAAGAAATGGAAAGTCTTAGACTGACCAAGTCAATCTCCAGATTTAAAGCCAACTGAACATGAATTTCACCAGCTACAGAGGAGACTAAAGGCAGAAACTCCCCCCAAAAAAGCAACAGTTGGAATTGGCTGCATTAAAGGCTGGGAAACGCATTTTAAAGGATGAGACTAAGAGTCTGGTGATGTCTATGAGTCACAGACTCACTGCTGTGATTGTGCGCAAGGGATCTGCAACTAAATAATAACTTTTAATCTTTTACATCTGCCTTAAGTCAACTGTCCCAATACTTATGCTCACATCAAATAGTGGGATGAACTCTAAAAGTGCTGTCCTTTTTAGTTGGTAAAACATGTATGTGTTGAAACAGCTAATAATAAAATGTGACATTCTGTAGTTTTGTCTCATATTCATCTTTTAATCATATTTGCAAATGTCTTGACTCCATAGCCAACAGAGCAATTTTGTCTTTACTGTTCCAATACTTATGGAGGGGACTAATATATATATATATATATATATATATATATATATATATATTATAGAAAATATTTAATTTTTTGCATTTTAAATAAGAATTTATGTGAAAATAAATATACTAACAAATTATCCTGCCCAGGAATACCAAAGACATTTATTAATAGTCTGTGGCATCCAAAAGTAGCGAGAACATTTGGGTGTTGTCCATATTCCTTATCTTTTAATTTCTCGTTTCCTACTATCTTGCTTTTTCCTCTCTCGTCCTCTCCATTCCCATGCCTGGTTTCCATGGAAACGCCACATATGGTTCCAACAGCTGTTTTCCCATTTTCCCGTGACAGGTTGAATTTCGCCCACTCTTGCGCCCAACATCAAGTCATAGGAAAAGCAGGAGATTATCAACCATGCAGAGGAAAACATATATTAGCCTTATCATATGAGTGCCAACAGAGCACATTCCAATAAACTGGAGCTTCCAAATGTTCAGTTTCATCCCGGAGTTGCTGATGTGAATATTAGACTGTCTGTATCTGTTCCATTTGAGCCCTGTAAATGGCCAGTTATGATAACAGTGTGTTAGGCCTAATGGTTTATTTGACCCAAATGAGTTGAAATTGGTTTCACCAGTAATACTCCACATTGACTTGAGCAGATTCAATAACACAGCATGATTCTGACCACTGTGCAAAGACATCTTATGGGCTAAGTGTGTCTGCTGACCTCTGTTTAGTTGCGGTCGGTAAAGAGGCCTAACACACGGGCGGGTGGTCTCTGGTGTTTCCTCTAATGCCTGCAGCTGGACCATCTAACAGATGTGCTCATCAGGCTCTGTAACTCAATGTTAACATGCACAGGTTGTTTTCTCTCTTTGCAGTCAGCAGAAAATCTGTCCTCTAATGACCACACAGAGTTAACCCATTTTCTCCATGGTTAAGTGGTCCATTTTGTAAATTATAGTCTTGTGCTCATGCAAACATTAAGCACTGTTATTCCTAAATGTATCATTCCGGGCCAATTGCTGAACAGCTTTGTAAAGGGACGGTTCACCCAAAAATGAAAAATTCTGTGATCATCACCTTTTGAAACCTGTTATTTTTCTTCTGTAGAGTACCAAAGGAGTTATTTAGAGCCGATTTTCCAATGTAGTTAGTGGTGACCATGGCTATCCAAGCAGGATTTTAAGTGAATGGTGATTTTATATTTTGGTCTGTTCCTCACATAAAGCTACTGTATGACTTCAGAAGACTGTGAATATGCTCTGCAGGTTGTATGGACCATTGCTATGATGCTTTTATGGGGCTTTCAAGTAATTTTTTTTGAGCTAATAGCTCCTGGTGACCATTCACTTTCATTGAATGGAAAAGAGTAGCCTGGACATTCTGGTGAACTTCTGATTTTGTGTTCCACAGAAGGAAAAAAAAAAGTCACTAGACCCTCTTTACTCGGGCACATGCTCTAATAAGATACCACAGTGTCTCAGTAAAATATTACTGATAAATCCTTGTCTGAGAAGGAAGATCATGCATACAGACCTCAGAATATTTTTCTCCTGTAATATTTCAGCAGTCCTGTATGTTTGTTAACTGTTTGAAATCAGAACTATTGACGCCATATTTGCAGATGAGCTGCTACTACGTCATCGGTTAAATGAGTTTGCAAAAAGCTCTGAAAGTAATTTGTGATTCAGTTTGATCCATTCAGACAGTTCTCTCATGCGCTGAATCATTTGCAGTTGTATTTCACAACAAAATGGTAACAGGATTTTATGAGACTGTAAACAAAGTGTGCTGAATGAGGTAGATATTTACCTAAAATCCATTGTAGTAAACAAAACTTGCAATATCTTCTATCATTTGTCAAGCATAAAGCAGTTCTTTATTCCATTTACAGCTGGGTAATGGCTCTGTACTGCAGGTGAAGACAATTTATATTCCTTATTGTATCAAAGTATCAAAATGTGCCCCGGGGCAGAACTTTAATGTCTGGGTGAACAGTTCCTTTTAATACCAGAACACAATCTAATTTCCAGAAAGCATGTGTAATGTTGCCCAATCTGTGGTGAGATAATGAAGATTGTTGTGTTAATATGCTGATTGGATTTTTCTCAAAGGGAGGCCATTTCCGTCCCATCAGCAACTTAAACTGCACCGAACCTACGGAAAGGGAAATCGTTGTCTACCCTAGAGGAACGGAAACATGATGAAGAATTTGCCCTGGGTATGCGAAAGACTTTTCTGGTACTCATTAGAGCAAAGAGACTTGGGAAATTAATTAAGCTCCCTGTCTGCTAATGACTGCAGATTGGACAAGCTGATTAATAATAGGTCTGAGCGTCGGATTCTACGTGAACAGCATTGATTGAAGTTGATTGGACTAATGTTTCTGTATTACAACCAAATCAATTCTTTTGAGGGGGGGAAAAAAAAACAAACAAAAAAAAAAAACATGATTCCATTAGGTAGCCGTTTCGGATGTTATTATATTCACTCATTGTAGTAGCACATTTGTGTATTTGTTTTCTCGTAATCATCTAATTTTGTTCTCCAGGGTGGTGTTTTAGATTGTTACAATGGTGTGACGATAGCTGACGTTTTGTTGGTTTTTATTGGCTCCTTGTTGCACAAGGCATAATGGAGGTCACATAGATGTTTACAGCATTCAGCGTTATCGGGTTTAACAAACGAGCCAGCCACGCATATCGCTGAGTCAGATCGCCATAACAACACCTCATAAATATGAATGAGTGACTGTATTATTAGCATGAACTGCTCTGCCTCACCACAGCTACTCAGACTGGGCATGTTCTCATGTGTAAATAGGTATACAGCCTTAATAAACAGGCTGTGGAACCGTGGGCCGACTACTTAACCTCTCGTTCCAGCTGTGTTGAGGGGTTATCCACAAGCACATCTGTTTGAGGTGGTAAACACTCCTGTGAGAGTCATAATATTAAAGCTTGGGTAGGGCTTTATAACCAGCTTGATCATATGGTAATTATCTCTGTAATTAACCTTCACTCTGTCCTGGCAATCGAGCACATATGAGTGTAATCTGCAGAAATCATTCAGATACGTACTAGATCTATTACCTAGTTTAAGACCTATTGATCTGTTGGAGCTCATCTTTCCAAAGACCTGAAGACTTGGTAGGTGTGTGCAATTAGCATTGATTGCATGTTTTGCAATGGCTTTGCAAAGATGCACGGCCACCATTGTGTTGTGAAGATCAACAAAAAATGGTCATTAGATGCATCAAGCTAATCTGGCACATTGCATGGCAACCCTTTTATTGCTGAATTGCCCTTGATTGCTTTGGTGTACATCACACAGTGTCCTTTACAAGCCTTACACCCTGCCTCATTTCCTCTCTGGGATCTTAATTCATTTTTATTTTCCTGGGTTGGCAGCTCTGTAAAATCCAAACCAGTGTTCAATTTCCTGATGGGGATTGCTGAGTGATCTTGGAGATTCACTCATTCAGCCTCTAAGCCATCCATCACACTGACGTTTGGGAACACATATGCCACAGCCAATGTACTTGTACCACAGTCACGGCTGTCAAGGAAATGGAGAACTGAAGGGACAAGTCACCCAAAAATAAAAATTCTAGGTAACACTTACAAGTGTCCTTGTAAATGCTACATGTACTTACTATAGTAATAACAGTGTATAATGATGCATATAATGACCAGTGTTGGGAAGGTTACTTTGGAAAAGTAATAAGTTAGAGATTACTAGTTACCCTATTTAAAATGTAATATGTAGTGTAACTATTTCAATTACTTTATTAAAGTAATGTAACTGATTACATTTACTTTAGAAATTTAGAAATGTATTCAATGTTTTTCAACTGTTAATCATTTTCAAACATGTAAATCAGGCAGGGTTAAACTTAGTAGTACTCAACACTGATTACTGTCAGACTTTCAAAACCCTTCATTACTTGAAATTCGATTATAGTAATTTTAATTTTAAAGCACAGCCACCACAAAATCAGACTTACTTTGAGATCATTCTGAGGTTAAATACAGATTTAAAACCATAACAAGAAATAGTTTAGTACTTATGATGCTGTTTAAAAAAACAAAAAAAACAACAACAACAACAAAAAAAAACCATCAAATATTGAACACTGGCATCTAAGATTGGCTTGGAAGTTGGAACAGTTCATTTTAAACACAGTTAATCTTAAAAAAATAATGCATAGCCTTATACATAAACCCAAATAGAAAATAAAACCGTTATTAAATAAGCATGTGTCCTATTCCGTATACTAAACTCCTGAAACATTGGTGTCTTATATTTTAGAGCAGTCAATGCAATTTATGAAAGAAATCAATAAAAACTGGGGGGGGGATCATGTAACCCACTTTGTAACTGTTGACATTTTCATAAGTAACTGTAATTTAATTACACACTTTTTTTTTCTCAGTAACTGCAACCGATTACAATTACATTTTATAAATAATTAATTTAGTACCATGTACCTAATTACTTCCCAACACTGATAATGACTAACCCTAAATTAAACCCTTACCCTTATAGTAAGTGCATGCTGTTATTACTCAGTACCCTACAATGTAACAAGGACACATTAAAATAAGGTAACCAAATTCTGTTGTTTACTCACCCTCATGTTGTTCCAAACCAGTTTGACTTTTTCCAAAAAAAAATTTCTTCTAATGTCCAGAGTGCTTTTTTTTTTTTTTTTAATTCAATAAAAGGGGCAACCTCCAAAAAAGTGGCATAAAATAGTTCATATGATTCGTACACTGTTCACTGAAAATTTTCTGGTCAAATATGAAAGCTTGTTTTACAGTCAGAATCCACCTGGCTTTAAAAAATTCAAGTCTGATGTAATTTCAAGCATGTGTGGGTGTGGATGCTAAAATAGTTATCATTATCATCTTTATAGTAACTGTTCTTAGTGTGAACCTGCCTTTACGTTACATTTTTGTCCTTTTCCCTTTGTGCATTTGTTTAAAAATGTTCCTTTCTGGTTTAGTGATCCGCTGAATGGAGATATTCCTTTCGATATGCCTGAGTGGTTGCCAAATAGCCTCAGAAGGCTAACCTGCTGATGCTAACATTTTTGTTGTTTTTGTGTGCACATCTGTCTTTTCTTCACTCTTTGATTTAGTGATCTCTGCTGAGATCATATGGGCCTCTGCCATGCCTCTTTCATTTCTCTATGTAAGCAGATTTGTTCCCCACTGAGCGTGTTTGAGACACAATTCCAGACTAGTATGTCACGCTATGGAGCTGAAAAGTCCCTCAGGAATTTACCAATATTTGCGTGAATGCCTGTATGCACGTTCTTTCATCCATCGTTATTTGGGATCAACGTCGAGTCCTTTTCCTTCATTGATTGTGCTCATTTACAGTAAATGCCATGCTAGGAGTGCTCTTTATGCCTCATTTTGGTGGGAATCAGTATAAAGTGTCTGATAGGTTCTTCAGTAATTAAAGTCAGTGGAGCTTAGCCATGTGTGATGTAGTGCACTTGAGTTTGGGCCGTAGGGAAAGACGGGATGAGACTGTCAATATGCACTAGACACTGTCACAGAGATTGAGTTAAGGACTGTCAACAGTCTGATGGTTAAGAATAGCTAAGTTTGATCCTTGTTTGTAAAGTAAACACCAGGCTAGTATTATTTTGATCTTTGTCTTCTGAGAAACCTTGTTTTGGCAGAATTTGAAGGTAACTTTGTATGTATCTTTTGTGTAGAATGAGTTCTGTGAGAAATTTATCCAAGACTGTAAACACAGGAGCTGTGTCCGAAACCTCTC
Source organism: Tor tambroides (assembly GCA_021397915.2). NCBI lineage: Eukaryota > Metazoa > Chordata > Actinopteri > Cypriniformes > Cyprinidae > Tor > Tor tambroides. Next base: position 15,709 of record JAFVLL020004273.1, on the reverse strand, counting down.
CCTATCCACTATATAGTGCACTATATCGGGTGCCAGCCATTTTGTAGTGCTGTCCGAATTCTGAGTGAACGACTTCATTCCCTACATTCGTTCACTACTTTTTACCCACAATGCATTCTGATTTCGAGTGTACAATCGATGTACACTCGCTGAAGTACTATTTCCCACAATCCAATGCAGAGAACTGACGAGCTGGAAGAGAGAGCAGGAGCGAGCGAATTTGAATGAGAGATGCGGTTTAATTTACAAAAGTGATGATAATTTAGTTGATATTTAAAATGTTCGTTGGTGGTGTATTCATTCTGATGTCAAATTAACGGTCGCCTGAGGGGACTCTACTGCCATTGTCATCTTATCTGTGAGCAAAAACGCTGCTCGGGAGAGTTTCGAGATACTACAAACAATAAATACATAAAATTATGAACGTGTTAATGTGAGTTTATTTTTGTTGACAGTATTTTAATAGTATTTAATGATTATGAACATACTTACAAGACAAATTAATAATATACCATCAATGAAACCAAGCTGATTACAATATAGTCATTTTAAGTGTTATATTTTATAAAATATTATTAATAGCAATAAAAGTACATATGTGAGGAAGATGTTTTTGCAACAGTCTCACGCGCAGTGTACACGTCACCGTCCGAATCTGTTCACTTTATTTCGTTCACTACTTCTGATATAGTCCACTCAACTGCCATACACTATATAGGGATTAGTGAATGAGTGAACGAGTGAGCGATTTCGGACACAGCTAGGGAGATTTTATTTTATTTTATTTTTTTTTTTTTTGGACTAGTTTGACAAGATATGTTTGTTAGCTTAGTGACATGCTAACACCAAACTCCTGCACTTAATTTAAGTAGCTCTGTTTGTTTCTGTCTGTGTAGAATGTTATAAATTAGTCACTTGTGAGGTTCCATTTCCGTGGCCTTATAAAGTTGGCGCCTGTGTAGGCTGTAGACAGCTAGGCAGCACACTAGGTTTTGGAACAGAGCCAGTATGTGACTCCAGTGTCTGTAGAGATTCTACCAATTCATCATATTTCCTCACTATGTGTTTGTGTGCAGAGAGGGTCGCTGAGATTTGATGAAGTGTTCGTTTTGCAAATATATTCATCCCCCCTTGCTTTTCTTTTGTTCCAGTGCTGAGGCTGCTGAAGGAGGGAGCTGACCTGAACACAGTGATTTCCTCAGGAGGATCTCTGCTCCATCTGGTAAGAACATAAGGACAAGCTCTGACAAATTCAGTTACATGCGCCTTCCCTCTTGAGCCATCATACACTGTGGCTGTGATGTCCTCAGCAGAATATCGAACTGTCCCTGTTTGAAATCAATGTCCCAAAACTCAGTTTCTTTAACTCTCAGGTCCTCTACAATATAAGTAGGCTTATTTTAAAGGAATATTATAAAATGTTCTGACTTTAAATTTTGGTTGGACAAGCCACACCTGGGACACGTTCTGTATTAACCCTTATAAGCTGTTCAGCCATTTTTTAATATAAAAAATGGCATCCTCAGTCTGACTGTGAGCATCGCAGTAAAAATTAAGCGTCAGAATGATTAAATATATACCAAACTTACCAAATAATAGTTTGATAATATGTAAATAAATTTCCAAATGTATTTTTTATAAACATAAAATCTAAAATTCTTACGCAACAGGTGGATGCATAGAAAGAAAGCTTATCTGATTCTCTCTCTTTCTTTTTTTAAATATTTTATTTTACTGTAGTGGAGTTTCAAAAGAAGAAAAATTTACAAAAATCTAAATGACCCACACTCTTACTGTTCCCGGTCAAATGTGACTGCACGCAGCCAGTGTATGAGCCTTTTTTTGTAAAGCTTAAGAGGGTTGAAGCTGTTATTAATTCATTTTCCTTTATTCCACAATGCCTGGTTATTTATGACACTGATATGTTCTGTTCAGTGCCTGTTTGCCAACTGAATAGTGGACGTCCATTACACTCCCTTTAGTTGGTTCATTGTAACTCAGGGAAACATTTGACACCATTCAGTGACACTGGCTTTAATAGACCCGGTCCGGTGTGTGAGCACTACACAAGCAAGATGGATGACTCAATTTTTTGTTAGTTAATTTTGTGACCATAGAGAGGTAAATAAATTTAAAGGGTTCGCCAGGGTATAGTACAGCTAAACAGAAACAAATCCAATTTCAGCAGTAATTGGATAGTTTAATTAAGTCTTGGCACTGTCTAGGAGTCAGAGATGCTCAGACAGAAAACAATACATTTTTTTATGGTGCTGCATATGAAATCAACCATTCATATCCAATGCAATATATGAAATTATTTTTTAATTACAATTTTGATTATTGCACCTCTAACAGAAATCAACCTGTGCCTCAGTGCAATTAATGCAATTATCTAATGTGAAAAGAGCTAAATCTTTTTAATCCATTTAAATGTCTCATTTAAATGCACAGTAGATTAGCTGAATAATGTCTGAATAAGGTCAATGCACTCATTCATTAAAGCACTCGGAAAGTTTGTTATTGGGCAAAATGATTTAAGTTTTAGGCAGTTGACATTCAATGAAGTATCTTTCCAAAAATAACAGTGGGTGCAAAAAGTTTTAGGCTACATAAATATATGGATTTCATAGCATTAGAGAGATGATTTTTGTAATGACTTTTAATTTTGTAAGACATGTAAGATGAGAAATGAAATCCTCTTGCTCCCCGTGACTCGGAATGTTACATGTCCGCCTCTTTTGCTTTTGTCTCTGCAGTGCGCCCGCCATGACAATGTGTTCGCAGCGGAGATTTTGATAGAGAAAGGACTGAATGTCAACCTGCAGGATGAAGACCTCTGGACTGCCCTGCATGTTGCCTGTGCCTGCGATCACGCAGATATGGTGCTGCTGCTGCTGCTGGTGAGAAATACACCACAAACACAGACACCAAATCAAAATGTGAGTTTTGTATCATTTAGTACATTTAGTACATTAATAACTGACATATTTCACTTCTAGTATAGCAGTCTCTTTTCTGGAAAACTGTGGCAAAAATATTAATGATTTAAATTGAAAGTAGAGAAATACGAAATCAAAAATGTACTGTAGCTAACAGATATTGCAGACTTTTTTTGGCCAACACTGGAAAGAAATCTGCACTTGTCAAGTGTTTTAATGGGGTTTTCTGGAGAAATCTTATTTCTTTTCAGCTGTGTCATCTGTGACACCTCTCTTTAATACGATTAAAAGGAAAAAATAAAATAGAAGAGATGAAAAACATGACTGCCTGCCTCCATGCGCTCTTCCACCAGGCTATTGAGAATTTAATGAGCTCCTTGAGTCGACACACCACACCCCTGACCAGCCTTGATAGGTGTGTGTGTTTCCAAGTGCATTTGAGTAACACATAGATGTAGGGGAGGGAAGACATGTCCATCTTTCTTGACAGCCGTTGTAATTGGCAAGCACATCACCAATTAGCATGTGGAATAGTGGCAAGGATATTCTTAAAAGTTTGTTTCTCTATGGAAGAAAATCCACTTATACAGATTTAGAACGTCATGAAGGTGAGTGAATTATGACCGAACCTTTTAAAGTCACGCGTGTTGAGTTCCAGTCAGAGATTGGTAAAGTTTCACATTACCTCATATTTCAAATACATTATCACTGAGTTTCTCTTTGACACAGTCACTCATGGATTCTTGACTATTACATTTGGGACATGTGTTTTTCTGTAAAGCTGTTTTGAAAAAATATGTATTATGAAAAGTGCCATAGAAATAAATGTGAATTGAGCTGAACGTGCACGTCTCTCCTGCAGGAGGGAATCCGGCTAAGACAGCTTAGAGTAAAGTTCTGTCATATGTCGGACATGGTGGATCAGTTGAGCGTAATCCTCCGCAGTGCTGCCAGATCCAGGCAGGATCAGGATTTCCCTGCGTCTTTAGACAGGCGGTGTTCAGTCAGCATGCAGTCATGTCAGATTGTTGCCTTTACCACAAACAAACAGCAAATCCTCCAAAATAATACACAGGTGATTTAACTTACCCTGATAGAATGTCTGCAGTATTTCTGTAACACAAGGATTTTTAAATGGGTAAATATGCATTATTTCTTAAAGGGTTAGTTTACATAAAAATGAGAATTGTCATTAATTACTCACGTCATGTCGTTCCAAACTCGCAAGATCTTCGTTCATCTTTGGAACGAAAATTAAGATATTTTTGATGAAATCCAAGAGCTTTCTGACCCTGCATAGACAGGAAGGGAACTATCACGTTCAAGGCCCAGAAACCTTGTAAGGACATTGTTAAAATAGTTCATGTGACATCAGTGGTTCAACTGTAATTTTATGAAGCTCTGAGAATACTTTTTTTTTTTGCTCTAAGAAAACAAAAAATAATGACTTTATTCAATGATTTCCGGGTCAGTCACGAGAGTAACACGATGCATGTGTGTGGTACTGCTGACGCAGGAGCTGGCATTCTGACGTGGAACACGCATGCGCTGTGCCTTGTTTACAAGTAGAGAAATACCCACGCATGCGTCGTGGTACTCTTGTGAGCATGTGTCGAAGACATTGAATAAAGTAGTTGTTTTTGTTATCTTTGTGCACAAAGTATTCCCATAGCTTGATAACATTAAGGTAGAACCACTGATGTCACATGGACTATTTTAATGATGTCCTTACTACCTTTCAGTGTCTTGAACGTGGTAGTTATTTTGCTGTATATGGAGGGACAGAAAGCTCTCAGATTTCATCAAAAATATCTTTATTTGTGTTCCGAAGATGAACGAAGGTCTTAAGGGTTTTGAACGATATGAGGGTGAGTAATTAATGACAGAATTTTCATTTTTGGGTGAACTGTCCCTTTTAATTTTCACTTTAATTTTCTTAAGTCGACTTAAAATACCATTTGCAACCCTTTTTACTTCCAAAATGTGACCTATTAATTCAGGAATCCTGAAAATTGAATGTTAGAATTAAATATTTTACGTTTTAATATATTAAAGTATTTAGATCCTGAAATCGTACACACCAGAGCTAGAGTTGCATGATAGAGAGGAGAAAAAAAAGTGAATTTTTTTTTTTTTGGACACATGAATTTTTACTTGAATAGTTATATTAAAAAGTAATTAAAATGATTGTTTTTTTGTTTTGTTTTGTTTTTTTGCAGCTGCATAGAAAATAACAACAATAATAATAATAATAATATAATAATAATAATAATAATGATGATGATGATGATGATGATGATGATAATAATGATAATAATAAAGACTTGCTCTTAAGAATTATTTTACAAACCATACTTTTAGAACAATTTGGGGGAAAACTTGTTAACAATGGTTATACTTCTTTTTACAAGAACCAACTCAGACATCTTTCAATAGTTAAGAAGTGAAGAGGTTTTTTTTTTTTTTTTTTTTTTAATTATTGCATAAATATATTAAACATAGTAAGAAATCGATTACTATGCAATACTGTTGTACTGTGTGTGTGTATATACACCTGTAATATTACAATGCTAATATTTGCATATTAATTCCTTAATTGCATCTATTTTTTTCTCAAAGGTAAATCCATTTAACTTTTATTTTGGTAGAAAACTGCAGTGAGCCTCTACAGCTTATCTTTTGTTGGTAACAGATTAACATTGCATTCCCAAATTCTTGTTATAAGAGACATGCAGACATTGAGTTTGCATGGAGCAACATTTACCATAAACCAAGCTGCTCTGAAACTCTGCTATATCGTGTTTTAGATTTTATTTTGAGATATATCGTGCAGCCTTAACCAGAACACTCATACTGACTCCCCCTTGTATTCACAGACAGTTAAGACACAAGTGTGTCACTGTTGTTCTTCACACTGTTATGCCAGGCAAAAGCTCACTCCGTGTGCGTGTCAGTAGAAGCTCAAAGGAACAGGGATATCTGGGTTATTTTTAGCACTGTGACTTCAAAGAGCATCTTTCCTAAGGAGAATTTCTTCTCCAAATGTTAGAGTGGAGAGAAGAAGCTCAAGATTATTTCTGCTCATTGGCTCCAGTGCAGCACAGCACGCAGATATATCCTGTTTGCTACGGGCACTGATAGGCCATGAATGTTTGAGTCATATTTATTAAATTAAACTTGGAAGAGTGAGACTGAATGACTCTCAAACTTTGTCACAAATGTGGCGCCCAACGTAGGGCTCCCTCTGTGAACCGTAAGACCATGACACCCCTGGTTGAAATCGTTATAAATGATGTTTGTGATATGTGGCTTTGCATTTGACTGTCAGCGATAATATCAAACTTGTTGGATGTTTTCATAGAGTTGGAAAGGCCGTTAAATCAGCAGGCTGTCGAGTCGTGCATCGCCTTCCTCGGATTCCCCAACGACAATATAATTGAAGCATACGATTGAAAATCGACTTTAAACACTGCGATGATGCACTGCAGGAAAACAGAGCGACTTAATAGAATCTAAAACTGACTTGGAGAAATAGTGGGGAAAAGGAGATTTATGCCATTAATTTGTCGTTGAACAGCATATCCTCCACAAATTAGAAGCCTTGGGGTGTAAACAGACTATGAATCAGTGTGTTTATCTCTGAAGAGAATCTAAAAGGAACACACCAGGGGAAGATATTCGCCCCCTTCAATCCAAATCCATTTACAATGATTCCATCACAAGCTGTTCCTCATCCAGTGAGCTCATCCTTCATATTGATGACTGAATCATTTCATTATTATCAAAAGAAAATGAAAGCTGTCCCAGCTCACGCATCTCACATGCTACCACGTTTCCTGCTTCTAGACCTCAGGTGAAAGTACAGATCACGATCTTTGTATCTCCATGAAAAAATACGCTCCGATATCTAGAAGAAAACCGTTGTCTGGTTATTGTTATTCGGAACATGCGCCACGGAGACACCAGCTTTGCCTGCTCTAGTTTTCAGTGGGTGTCTGACTCCAGACCACTTTCGACCTGATTTTCACTAGAGCGTGAAGCAGCAAACCATGTGCGCCTGCCAGCTTACTTCAATCACAGAGCCCCTTTAGGAATACTGGCCAAAAATACACTTACTACTACTACTACTACTACTACTACTACTACTACTACTACTACTACTACAGACACACACACACACACACACACACACAGACCCAGCGTTCAGTTTTCTGTTAACTACTGTACATCCATAATAACATGCAGAGATCTAGTTCAGTCTGTATCACAACTGAAATATTATCTGTAATGTCATTGTTTAACCTTCTCTTCATCTGCAGTTCAATATGGTGAGGTTAATCCACCCACCTGAGCATCTTTATTCAGATGATGTATAGGCTCAAACCCCATCTGTCGCCATTTGTTCACATCACCAGCCATAATAATGTAACAAATTAACAAAGATTAGTAAACCGCTTCAGTATGAAGTGGCAGCAGTTAAACGGACAGTTCTGTCATCATTTACTCATCCTCAAATCTGTCTAGCTTGTTTTGAAGAATGTGTTTTGTCCATACAATGAAAGATAATGGAGTCCAATGCAGTGTTAATTTTGACAGGCTTTTTTATTTAGTCTTAGTCTTTATCTTGAGACGAAAATGCTTAATAGTCTTAGTCACATTTTAGTCATGTGAGTCTTTCATAGTTTTAGTTGACAAAGTCATTGCATTTTTGTCAACTTTTAGTCATTACTTGTAGTCAAACTGCAGTTACCAACATTTATTTTGGTAGCTATTTTAGTCTTCAAACAAAAATAGTCATTAATTCTTCTCTTTTTTTGAACCAAATCAATTTAGCTTATGATAAATTTGAATCAAGGATTGAATTGGAAAAAAAACTGGAATAAATGATGACAATTTTCGTTTTTGGGTAGAGATACAAATTAACCTCATTTTTCAGATACAGCAGGTTTACTTAACATGTATACATTTATTTAACATCTTTTGTTGGTTAACATTAACACATAGGTATTTAATTTAAGAATGCTGTCCCTTTAATACGGAAGGCATGCATGTAATACTGACACGCATTGTTTTCACCCACGTGTTTACGTTCACTAAAGCCATAACCGACTGTATTTACGTGAGATACTCTACACGATAGACATTTGGACTGCTGTGTGTGTATTTGAGCACTGAGAACTGATCGCACGGTTTCTGAGAACTGAAGAAGTGAAGCGTGCGAGAGGGAGAGCTCTTCTATCAGCGCGATTCCGAATATACCACCTTCACTAAGTTAATTGACAACGAATTGTGACTCCCAGGAAAAACGAGACATCTGGTCACCCTATCCCAAACATTTGGGGTGCTGAGGCCATTGTTTCAGCTCACTAGTTAGCATTTTGGTAGCCTATCCATCCACTGTGGCTGCCATACTGAGACTAGATATGCAAACGCCCCTTATGATCCAATGACTTTTCACATTTCGAAAGACAAGATAGTTAATTTAGCCTATATGATGTATTTTGAATGTCTGGTAGTCTTCAAATAACATTCTACTCCCATCTCGTCTTGTTAACGAAGATGTGTCATAAATTTCGTCATAGTTTTTATTATCAGATATTAGTTTTAGCTCGTCAACGTCTCATCTTAGTCACAGAAAAAATGTTTGTTAACGAATATTTTCCGTAGTCGTCTTCGTTGACGAAATTAACACTGGTCCAATGTTGTTGGGACCCCACTGACTTACAGAATATATTCTTTAGTGTTCCACAGAAGAAAGAAAGTCATGCAGGTTTGGAACACTTTAATTAAAGCTTCATACATCCACACCTGTAGGTGTCAGTGTGATGTCCAAGATCACTGTGAAGAAAAGCCAGTGAGGCGTAAACAAAATATACTAAGAGCAAAATATAATTACACTACAACTACAACTTGGCAGAGATTTTCAAAGTAGAACCACTTGGAGAGGTCTTGCATAAAAAAAAAAAAAAAAAAATCAATCAATCTACATAAAATGTCTTATGGGCCATTCAACTGAAGACACTTGAGTTTAAAAACAAGACAGGTTATTGGGAAAAAAACAGCAACAACAAAAACAGTTTTTAATAGTTTAACTTTATTTTATCTTGAGTGCCACATTTTTAGGATGTTCTGTCATTCGTATGACACTGCAAAAGATGCGAGCGCAAGAGTCAAACATGTCTGCCTAACGCATGTTTACTTAGAAAAACAATGGAAAAGTAGCATAGTGAAATGAAAAAGCTCATTCTTTGTGAACAGCCCCTTACAATGTTAATATTTAGGCATTCGTGTTGGTATACAGTTTGACAGAAGAGGAAAGTGTATGATATTCTTTTAAATTGAGGTCAATATTACTGCATTTAATCCAGCTACATCATCTCCCAGTTTGTGTCTGTTTGTTTCTGTGTGTTTGTGTGAAAGTGTTTGAGCATCTGCATGTGAACTCTGCCACTGCGCTTTGAAGCATTCTGTTTGATAGTACTCACAACAGCTTTAACGTGTTTGTTTGTGTGTGTATGTGTATGTGAACCACTGCTCGGCACTGTATGAATGAATATTTCTAAAAGTAGGTCTCATTTGCATAAAAGTATGCAAGTCAGTGTGCGCAGAGCTCTCGTACGGCAGAGATAACTTAAAGACTTAATTAACTGCATGAAGACGTGATCCTCTCATTCTGAAGATCCCTTAATAGTGGCCACGGTCTTACCTCTTTTTAAAACAGACCTTTTTTATTACGCTCTAAATTCAGTGTACCACAACCTCTTTTCCTGTCTGATGCACAAGCCTCTCTGTTTACTGAGAGAGAATATAGTATTTATCTTTGAGAAATAAAACGTGAGAGAGTGTACAGGAATGTTTGTACTCTTAGCATTCTAGTATACTACGTTCATAAATACTGCAGTATGCATATACTACACTTGACACAATGTGCAGTACACAGCAGTTGTTATACTGCCAGTACTGTTATAGTTTTTATTAATATTTAAAATTCATTTTTATATTTTTCATTTTAATTATAAAGATTTAATGTCTTTGTATTTTTGTCATTTTTATTCATTTTATTAATACTTCAAGTTAAATAAATAAAATAAATGAAGTTAAAAGGTAGCTGATTTTTTGTTTATATTTTTAGTTAATGCAATTATTTTATTTTACTTTATTTTAATTTTACTTTAGTTAACTATAATATCTCTGATATGTAAAACACACACCAGTTTGACCATCTTTTTCCACTGATGACAAACGAGGAAATAATATCAGCTGGGATATTTAAAGATTCAGTGAAATCAAAATTGCTGTTTTGTTGCATTTAGTCCATATGTTCTTGATATTTACATTTTGACAATGATGAATGACCGGAAGCTTCAGTGATTACCATCTTAAGTATTCAAATGCAATTCATGCCTCATTAAATATATATATATACTTGTATAGAAATCAAATTTTGAGTAAAAAATTAGTTTTCAGTAAGCAGCATGTGTCTGTACAGTTATAGTTTTGATTGGCAACCTTAAGCCTGACTGACATGTTATTATTTGGTTAGCTGTGTGTCAGAAATTGTGAATTAATGCAGCTGTCTGTCTGGCTCTGTAATTTTATTGAGATGAAAAGAACAAAACAAAACAAGGATTCTCCTCTAGCAAGCCCCTTTAACCTCTTTTCTCTCTGCCTCTGCCTGTGGGTGAGTCACCCCTCTGGAGAAAGGGTTGTCTCCGTTGCTATGGTTACAAATTTTCGATCTCCGTATTACTTTTCAGCAGTCTTGCTGTGTCTTTTGCTCCGTTTAACGCCAGTTGCAGTACATGCAGTCGTGTCTTCCACAAGTCAGTCATTAGCAAGAATCTCTGTGTATTTCCAGTTAATCGGCACACCAATACAATATTTCAACCCCAAACCAATAATCATAATACTAATACTACTACTAATAAATTCTGTTTTTCAAAAGGAAATTAAGACTGTCTTTAGGACAATTAATGACCATTATTTCATTATTAAATCTTTATCTATCTATCTGTCTGTCTATCTTATAAAGATATGATTATAATAATACACTAATATATATTTTTGAAACTTTAAGTTGCAAAAATTAACTTTAATGTATTATGAGCAAACATAAATTAACAACATAAATAGTATATTTATAAATAATTATGGTAACACTTTAGAATAGGGAACACGTAGTCACTTTTAACTATGACTTCCCTCAATACACTTCTGATTTGCTGCTTATTAATATTTAATAAGGCATGCTAGTAATATGCATGCATGCTAATAAGCAACCAGAGAGTAGGTGAGAGTAGGTCCTTAAAATAAAGTGTTACCATAATTATTAACCTAGAATAATAAATAAATCTATCTATCATGAAAATGTCACATTGCAAACAATCTTAATGGGGTTAATTTTCATTATGCAAAATACAATAACTTGTTTATTTCTTTTGACTTTTGGGGTGAAATTTGACAGGAGTGTGTTCTTGCCAGGTTTCTGAAACTTGACACCACGTTTCCTTCGCTAATATGCTGGTTTTATAATGCAAACTGTTTTGTATTTCAGTTTTTTGTCTCATGTTGTGCTGTGTTGTCTCTGCTGTTAATGCTCTTATCGCTGCTGTGCAATATGCAGCGCTTTAGGTCAGAATCTCCCACACACACACTCAGACTTCAGGCTAGCAGTATCTCTCTCTGTCTCCCTCTGCCTCTCTCTCTTTCCGTCCTCCATATTTCACTGCATCCTGCTTCCAAAAGTGGACCATAACGACCTATTTTTTTGGATTAGTCAGAGTCAGGATTTAGGAGGTACTATGTTAGGCTGCCAATCACAGACTCGTCTTTATTTCATTTAGGTAAGAAATGCATTAGGTAAGGGTTCATTAGCTTAGTCATTTCCTATGAGGATTACTTCCTGAAGAAACAAACCTATATTAAATTGACGTCATGGAAAAAAGGATTTTCCTTGCTGCTTTTCCAACTAAACAGACATGGCTTTATAATGCATAATATTTTATTTACTGGTAGTATTTGGAAAAATACCTTCAGTTATGGGTAATTTTCCATCAGTTACCTCTTTACATGTATTTGATGTAGATTTTGTCAGTTTTCTGGATGTCACACCTCACACAGGATGTGCTCTTAATCAGCTATAGTCATACTTTGTTCAGTCGTGATTCATTTGTAGGGCCCTATGATTTCTGCGATGCAGAAAATGTGAACGGAATCTCGGAATCGAGTCATAAAAGTGGAATTTACTGTATGTGGAATGTCATGGAATTTGCCAAATTGTGGATGAATAAATCCAAAGTAGGTCAGTACACTTAAATCAAAATGCGATATGGTATCTGTGAATATTAAGCTGCAAAAATACCATTTACATACAAATGCTGCATATTCTGTGTGTCTCTGTGTGAATGAATGGCGCAGACCTGCGGTTTTGTTTACTACACACATACTGAAGCGTGTGTGACGCTCAGTGTTTCCAACCTCTGCCGCCTCAATATATGAACATATGAACACATGAACATAATCTCTAGAACTGCTCTGAGAGTCACTTCATTAACATTTTTCCATTTCTTTTGAGAAAAATTATTGTCATATCATATAAACAGAGAAATTTAAAGGTCTTCACAACAACCAGTCAAAATAAAAGTTTGGTTTAACATGAATAAACTGTGACAGAAATATACTAATTAATGTAATGATAGGATTACTACTACTACTAATAAAATTATTAATATTTATTAATATTTACCAGAACAATTATTTACCATAATTTATTTACCAGAAAAATGTAAATGTTTCCGTATTTCTGATAAAAGGCCCATAATAATAAATTCATTTTTTTTTAATAAAATCAATTAATTAGAGGTGCTTCAGATTATTAAAATTTAATGAAACCGTTAAAATGGAACCCATAAAATTAATAGAAAGCACTGAATTTGGTAAAAAATAAAGCTGAATTTGAGGAATGTAAAAACATATTTCATAGGGCCGAAAAAAAAAAGTAATTTTTGTTAAACTTTTAATACATTGTTGATAAATTGAAAAATTAAAATGGAAAATCCAGAAAAAAAAAACTGAAAAAAAAAAGGAAATTGAGAAAAAAACATAAAACGGATTTTATAGGGCCCTACAATTGCTCTCTCCCCAGTCTGTTTAAACCATCAACACGAATCACGGTGCTAAAAAGTTGTTCAGTCAGAAAGCATAATGGTGTTGACATCACATTAACATATCAGTGTCCGTGTTTTCATATCAACATCAAGTCACATTAGTGAAATTTCACAGGCAAAATGTCTATTGTCTGTTGTCAATAGAATAGCAATGTTTTTGAAGCACAGCTCACACAGAGGTCAATTTCAAACCAAGCCTTCCTTTCGTTCGTGAATCTGAATGGCCAACCTCAACCCATTGCGAAATCTTTGTGGTGAAATCTTTAACTTGATTTTGAGTCTTTTGAATGACTGAATTTTCCACGAAAATTCACAAAACAACATTACTTCACCTTTACACATTTCACATGTGGTTATAAACGTAGTTCAATCGTAAGGGAGTTAGTTTGCTTGTTTCCTGTGTAGAAGGGTTGTAAGGGTCAGTGAGAGGGTAAAAAGCTGTCGCAATTAAGCTGGTCAAAATACCTGTTTACAATTTAAGAATCCTTGAGTAGTTTTAAAAAGCTAAAAGGTGTTGAACGATGAATCCACATCAGTGAACCATGCAGATGTTCTGAAGTTTGCCATATTAGTTAGAAAGTGAACTGTGTTCTCATTTACTTTCATTGCTATTAGCCTATTATCATAACAGATTAAATTTAACAAAGGCAATTAAGCCTGTGCTCAAAGCCCTGTAATAGGACGCAGGCAGCCATCATCATGTAGATTAGATGTAATTATGCTACGCGATTGTCCTTGTTTCCTGGTGCAGTCAGAGGAAGGAGTCACTGTTGTTTTTCACTTTACTCGGGAGGAAGTTTCATCTGTTTCTCCTTTGTTGACATGATTCGGCGTTTCTATCTCTGCAGTCCTCTGTACTGTCAAGTTCAGTTACTGTGGCACACCTGAGCTGAACTCTACTAACTGTGTGTGTGTGTGCAGATCCCTTGGCTCCTCCTTGTGACCTTGCTTTCACCACAATGTCTCCTAAATGAAAGTGAATGAAAAAGGAAGTGATGGGGAGAAAGGGTTGAATGGATCAATAGGCAACATGGCGAAAGTCGAACACACGTCTCCTGCACGTTAACACTTATCCCATGAAAGATTGCTAATAATTTGAAAGCTTTTCTGTCAGGGTAAATAAATAACTATTGGTATTTATCACAACACAAGATTGGTTGAAAGAGTGCTGGAGGTCAGCCTGTTAACCCCTTGTGCTGCCCTCAAATGAGTGTACTGAAAAGGTATGACACTATTTATGACACAATTTATGGTTGCTGTCTAACCTATGATGATCAATCTTTTAGTTACTGCTGTTACTCTCAGCAGACGTGGATTAACGCACAGGCTTGCATAGGCTGCAGCCTAGGGTCCCCACGTGTGCAGGGGCCCCGGATTGGCCAAAACTATTTTTATCATTTACGTCACCACTATTGCTAGGTGGCATAGCGCAAAATGTCTGAACGAAAGTACGATAGCGGAGCACAAATTACAAAGATTAAAAGAACGATGTGACCAAGATATACTGAAAAATGGATTAACTTGATAAAGCAAGTTCCGTTTTCCGTAGCGTGTTTGTGCACGCAAGACATATGTGCTCTTCATTCATCTCAATTCGCAATAATAAAATAATCAGTGGCATCATGGTAATTTTTGTGTGTTTATTATAGTGCAAAGAAACCGTGTTCAAATACTGATCTTATATTAGTGCTGTCAAAATTAGCACGTTAACGCAGGCGATTAATTTTTTTCAGTGTAACGTGTCAAAAATATTTAACGCAGGGGCGGGGCTAGGGTTGGCCACCCCACTCACAACTGCTGCTTCTGTCTCTCGTTTTTTTATTGACAAGAAGTGCCTTTATTTAGACGCAGAATGTCTTTACAACCATCAAACGATAGACTGAAGATGCACACTCCACTTCGCATCAGCGCCAGACGCTGGAAACTGGAAACTGTACTGTGCTCGTAGCGTGTGCTCTTCAATTGTACACTGTAGTCTGTATCATTTCATATCAAAGCACAAAATAAACTACGTGCATGCAATATCGTGGTCAGTTAAGTCATGAAATGACCAAAAAGTTGATTTAAAGCTGCCTTAAAACTGCATGCATGTAATATGTTATATGTGAGTCACATTTAAGTACATGTCTCTGAAATGGTTTTCAAAACTGTCCTGGAGCAGCCCAGCACGGTCAGCTTATTAGTAAAGAGTCACTTTTTTTTTTCATAATGAATATAATAAAAATAAATAAATAAATAAATAAATAAATAAATAAATTAAAAAAAAAAAAATATATATATATAAAATAAAATATAGGTGCATCTCAATAAATTAGAATGTCATGGAAAAGTTCATTTATTTCAATAATTCAACGCAAATTGTGAAACTCGTGTATTAAATAAATTCAATGCACACAGACTGAAGTAGTTTAAGTCTTTTTGGTTCTTTTAATTGTGGTGATTTAGCCTCACATTTAACAAAAACCCACGAATTCACTATCTCAACAAATTAGAATACTTCATAAGACCAATTAAAAAAAAACATTTTTAGTGAATTGTTGGCCTTCTGGAAAGTATGTTCGTTTACTGTATATGTACTCAATACTTGGTAGGGGCTCCTTTTGC
>JAFVLL020004271.1:0-29699 GCA_021397915.2 Tor tambroides | reverse complement strand
ATAGCCGAAATCACAGAACAGCTATTGTCTTTATCTTATGTTTAGGCTATTTGATTTTATTGAGAATTTAGTTGCATGAAAATACAGTATGTGGGAACAGAGAGGCAAACACATAATAAATAATACCATTTTGCATGTTCAGAAGAAGTGAGCTGCCCTGTAGTGTGAAAATGTAAACAGGCTTGTCTAAGTCAATTGTTCAGTGGAAATAAAGAGAAGTAATGGGAACCTGGTATTTCTATGTTCCGTCTTCATGTGTGTAATAGACATGAACAAGTTCTTTGAAAACCATCTATGACCTTTGAAACATGTCTAGTCTTCATGCTCTATGTTAACTATGGTTTCACTAATAATAAACACATATTGCATAAAGCATCCATATTTGCCCATGCCCATGTCAATTAGAGTATTAAAAACTTGAAAAATATTAATTTAAGGTACATTTAGAACAGATAAAAATGTGCGATTAAATTGCGACTAATCGCGAGTTAACTCATGACAGTCATGCGATTAATCGCGATTAAATATTTTAATTGATTGACAGCCTTAATAAAAACACAAAGAGAAAGAAAATATATTCCATTTCTTGTAATTAACTACATGAACTGCATTAAACATTACATAATGTCAGAGTTTCCCATAACTGAGATTTGTAAAGGAAAAGAGAGAAAAAACGTAGGGAAAATAAACAATTTTTATTTAATATGTGATATTTAATCAATAAAAAAAGTAATTGTAATCTGATTGTGAGCATTAATAACATTTAACTACAAGTACATGATTTTTGGAATCTACAGTAAATGACATAATCCAGATTACATTTAATCAGTTACTATTTATGATTTAATACATTTCTAGTAGGTGTTTTATTTTGATTGTTTTTTATTATTTTTAAATGATTTATTTTAATCTTAAATTTTTATGATTTAAATCATTATTAGCTTTTCTTGAAGAATTTCCTGCAGTTCCCTCACAAACCCCCAGGTGTCTTTGCGAACCCCAGTTTGGATTTCTATTTCAAATAAATGCTGTTCTTTTGAACTTTCTATACAGAGACCTTAGAAAAAAAGACACAAAACTCCTTTATGCCAGATAATGACTGCTCTTTTTATATATTTATTATTTAATCTGATAGCAAGATAATTAAAAAGACATAGCTAGCTAGGCACTTGTATCTTAGCAAGCTAGACTCAAAGTAGCTTCCCAGATGTTCCTCACACAAACTAAACATTTAGTTTTTAAAGTTGGTGGCAGGTTGTGTGTTATACAGCCCGTCCTTGTACGTCCTCTGCAGGGAGTAAACTTTTACGGCGCTCAGATAAGCTATTTCTGGCGTTTGTGAGGAGCGCAGGGGTTTGATGTGATCTGTGCGTGTGAACGTGAGCTGGTGTGGCTGACATCTGTCTGCGCCGTGACTGACATGTTTTGCCAGGAGATGACAGATACCTCCGCTCGTGTTTGTCACCGACACAGAGCGCGTGTCGTTACAACGCCGCTCTTTTAGCATGAATAATGGAGTCAGCCTTGAAAACGTTTCCGTGAACGTTAGAGACAGATCCGCGTCAGTCCTGCACGGAGATGCACAGCCGTTCGTGACCTGAAAGACCCTCTTAAACCAATTTCTCATTTATTCCTTTAAACTCATTACAAGGCCAGAGGAAGCAGCTTTCATTAAATATTAATGCAGCCCACAGATTATATAAGCCTTTATAAGTGACTCCAGCAATTTACTGCAACAAGACAGATAATATTCCTCATCGCTAGCAGTGTCCTAACTAGACACAATGCATCAAGCAAATAAAGCATCCAATTAAATCTGAGTTTCTGTCTGAAGCACCAGCCATGGTTCATTTTGTGCATCACTTAGTTGCTCTTTATGTGTAGCCCCGCCCACTGTGCAATCTCATTGGTCTAAAATTCTGCTCTACATGACTGATTATTAAAGATCAAATATGTTTTGATTAGCTGTGATCAGGGTTATTTTAGCATTATTTATACAGTGCCATAGAATGCATTGATACAATATTTTAAATTGTTCTCTGATATCTTCGTAGAAGGTATGTGGCTTAGGTAAGGGCAAAAAATCTCCAAAAACAGTTTTACATGTGCATTTACAACCCTAGGATTTCTCCCTAGAATTAAATGGTCTGTTATTACCTTATTTGAAAGAGTCATGAATAATAATGTTGAGCTCTGCTCTGATTGGCTGTTTCACAGTGCGGCTCAATGTTGAGCTCTGCTCTGATTGGCTGTTTCACAGTGCAGCTCATTTCAGTAGCTCACACAGCAGCATATTTCAATACTTTCTCTCGCAGTTATATCGTCGGGTAATTATACTGTATATAAAATGCAGGAATCAGGGAGCCGCTATTAATATGCGGGGCACTGAAACTGCTTTCGAATGCACAATCGCTCTTTACTTTCGCTTTCGAGATTCACGATCACACGTACTCTGTTTATACTATGGAGCGGCAGTACTTACCACACATTTTACAAGATCAGATGCTTGTCAGTGGTGCTCAGGATCTGTAAATCATTCGCCATCATCCTCATCTCTCCTTACTCTGTTTATGTGGTAAGTGAAATCTTATTTACTGTAATGTAACAGGCTTCCGCTAGCAAGGAGCTAACCATGTCCCTTTAGTGGCTGACGTTATTTTATTAGAATGTGTTGTTTGCTTTCCGTGCCTTTCTGAATACAGACACCAACCCATCCCTGCACTTCACATCCTCTGCACAGCCTGGAACATAACATTTATTTCCATGATCTGCCATTTTCGCTGTTGTCCTCGCTTGTTTCTTCACAATACCTGCAGAACTTCTGATGATGCGGCTGGCATAGAACATGGGCGGATATATGCAAATGTTGGGGGCGTAACTATTAGTGATCCCGACTGTTACGTCACAGTCGGAGTTATGTTCTGATTCGCCTATTTTTCAGTGGTCTTTTGCATGCACGAGATTTACATAAGGAGGAAATAATGGTGTTTGAGGCTCACGGTATGTCATTTCCATGTACAGAACTCTTATTATTCAACTATACCAAGGTAAATACAGTTTTCCATTCTATGGCACCTTTAAATCAGCATATATTTTTTTTTTATATTTTCAGTTATTTTTAACTGTAGTTTAAGCAAATTTGCTATGTGGTTTTATCATTAGTATTTTAGGGTTCTATTTATTTATTTGTATTTCAGTTATTGTAGCACTTCAATTTAAACATTTGATTTCAAATAGTTGCCAAGGCAACTTTTTATTTTAAGTTTAAAAATATTTTGAATTAGCTTTTATTTTTATAATTTCTTTTTTCATTTTAGTTTTAGTTTAATTTTTATTGTTAGTGCTTTTGTCAATTTATTAGTTTGTTGTATATATTTATATTTTTGTAGTTCATCTAGTAGGAATTCCTAACAGTTTTAGGAATTTTTGTACTTAAACTTATTTTATGTAATTTATTTGCTTTAAAATTTTAAGTTTAATTTTTAAATAAAATTTTTGATATTTTGTATTATTTTTTATTATTTTATATATTATTTTGTCATTATATTATTATTATTAATTTTGTTATTTTTATTTTATATATATATATATATATATATATATTTATCTTAATTTTAATTTTAGTCATTTTTATTTATAATATTTTTTAATTTTAATTATTTTTAATTAATTTTAGTCATTTTTTATGAGTTTTTGTAATTGTTTTAGTTTTTTTTTAATAACATTTCTATTTAGATTAAATTTTTTTTATTTCAGTTTGTCTTAGTAATTTTAGCAGTTTAACTTATTTTACAACTTATAAACATTTTATTCCATTTATTTTGTTTTATTCATGTTTAGTTGCCAAGGCAACATTTCTAAGGTTAGGTTTTAAATTTAAATTTAAATTTTATATTTATTTTTCTTTTATTTTTATATGTTCAGCTTCCAGTTTAATTTCAATTTAATCATTTTGTCAATTCATTATTTTTATTAGTTTTATAGCTTTAACTTATTTTCTTTAGTTTTAGATAGTTAATTTTAGTGCTTCAACTTCAACTTATTTTTTTATAGTTTTTTTTTCATCAAATAGGTTAACTTTATTTATTTATTTAAATAATTTTAGTAGTAACAACACCTGCTGTGATCGTCACGTAATGTTCCGTATGAGATATGAGATATGTTCCGTATGAGATCCTGCAGCAGATCAGATTGCATTACTGCATATGCCAATATAAAACCCCACATCATATTATGTTTTCCAGACTCATGCATCAGTCAGCCCTGCGTTTGGAGTCAAATCAATGTCCAGGACTCGTCTATTCTCAGGAGAGGACGAGGGGAAGCCAGCGACGTGTTTATTTCTAGAGAATAATGGCTCTAATTGGTAAATGAGTGTTGATTGATTCTCTATTGAGAGTGGGCCGCTATCGGCTGAACCCGCGAGTGAAGGATGTCTTTAAATAGAGCCTGTGACAGGAGGGAGGACACCAGAGCCCATCTACATTCCCACAGAGACGATCCGAGAGCAAGCTGCTGCCGAGTCACACATCGTTAAAGCACACCACATTCAGCAGTCTGTTTACACCGCAGTAAAGCTGTCAGCCATTATGCCACATCCACCACTGACCAATAAACCATCCTCCTGTATATATATATATATATATATATAGTTGAAGTCAAAAGTTTACATACACCTTGCAGAATCTGCAAAATGTTGATTATTTTAATCAATACAAAATAAGAGGGATCATACAAAATGCATGCTATTGTTTATTTAGTACTGACCTGAATAAGATATTTCACATAAAAGATGTTTACATATAGTCCACAAGAGAAAATAATAGTTGAATTTATAAAAATGACCCTGTTCAAAAGTTTACATACACTTGATTCTTAATACTGTGTTGTTAGCTGAATGATCCACAGCTGTGATTTTTTTTTGTTTTGTTTAGTGATAGTTGTTCATAAGTCCCTTGTTTGTACAGTAAAACATGCATTAAGAGCCGGGGGTGAAAACTTTTGAACAGAATTTTTCTTATTTTGCCCAAGTATCATATTTTTTCTTCATGTAGTACTGCCCTTCAGAAGCTACAGAAGACATTTAAATGTTTCCCAGAAGACAAAATAAATTCAATTTACCCTGATCTTCAAATTCAAAAAGTTTTCACCCCCCGGGTCTTAATGCATGGTTTTTCCTTCTGAAGCATCAGTGAGTGTTTGAACCTTCTGTGATAGTTGCATATGAGTCCCTCAGTCATCCTCAGTGTGAAAAGATGGATCTCAAAATCATACAGTCATTGTTGGAAAGGGTTCAAATACACAAAAATGCTGGAAAACCAAAGGATTTGTGGGAGCTGAAGGATTTTTCTGAAGAACAGCAGACAGTTTAACTGTTCAGGACAAACAAGGGACTCATGAACAACTATCACTCAACAAAAAAAAAATCACAGCTGTGGATCATTCAGGTAACAACACAGTACTAAGAATCAAGGGGATGTAAACTTTTGAACAGGGTCATTTTTATAAATTCAACTAATATTTTCTCTTGTGGACTATATGTAAACATCTTTTATGTGAAATATCTTCTTCAGGTCAGTACTAAATAAACAATAACATGCATTTTGTATGATCCCTCTTATTTTGGTAAAATAATCAACATTTTGCAGATTCTGCAAGGTGTATGAAAACTTTTGACTTCAACTATATATATAAAACACGTTTTTACAAACGTCATTGTTTTCAATTATTTTTACTGTAATTTTAATGCAATGAGATTTACCTTTAAAATTAATGAGTGATAAATCTCTGAATGCATTACAATTACCATAGTACAATAAAATCCCATTCTCATTTCTGTAAAGTAAAAAAAAGAAAAAAAAAATATATGTTTATTTTTAATGTATTTTAATTCAACATAATCGATTCATAGTTTATTTTATTCTAAAAATACATATTTTTTAATCATATAACTGCACATATAAAAAAAATTATAACATGAAACAAATATTTAAATAATTATAAAATTCCTTTTTTTTTATTTTATTTTTTTTATGTTTAAATGTAACATGTCCAAGACACTTTAAGGAGAATTTGGAGGTATGGGCTTAATTGTTATGGAAATTGTCACTATGCAAGACAACCTTAATGGACTTTAAATGGACTTAATGGAGTTCCTAGTGGACATTATTGTACACAAGTACATTCATGACACAGCAACAGTTGGAAGAGTTATTTTAAGTTATTTAAAGTTGGCTATGTTTGTCACTGCAAAGAGTGTGTGTAAAGTTTGCAATGCTTTGTCCGAGTGTACTGTGTGGATATATAAGCGACAGGCCAGTCCGAATTGCACGACTCAGGTAATGCACTAATATCAGGCTGAATCCTCATGAAGCATGATAAATGTCAAAGTGCACGAGTCATCAGCGCTTTAATAAAACTCAGCCTCATCAGGATGTTGAGCGACGCTCTGATCACAAACACAGTGACTCACAAAGAGCCTCATTCACACCTGAAGCTCCGGCATCAGCCATTAATAGCCCACGGGCGCTCAGCATATCACACCTTTATTTGGGAGTGCAAATTAATCTGCCATTTACAAAAGCATGCTGTGTCTGCAGCGTGTTTGTGTGCAACTTTTTGTGCGTCACTGTTTCTGTGTTTAATTACGTGCTTCTCTGTTTCACACGGTGGCAGAGCATCTCGGATCTAAATATAGCGTTTAATTCAATAATTGCCGTTTATCCATAAACTCGCCTATTACTGAGGC
Organism: Tor tambroides; assembly: GCA_021397915.2. Lineage (NCBI taxonomy): Eukaryota > Metazoa > Chordata > Actinopteri > Cypriniformes > Cyprinidae > Tor > Tor tambroides. The sequence goes on along the minus strand of JAFVLL020004271.1, from coordinate 22,951 downwards.
CTATCGCTCCTGCTCCTCGCGGCACGCGGGGCTCTTATTACATTTATTTGACGGCCTTAAATAAAAACTCGCTGCATAACAGCGGCCTTACGTGCGAGCCGAGCGGATGCCGTGTTTCCTGCTCCTAAATGAAATTACTCCGGCTGCCAGACGAGGCGACTGTTTGTCTGCACTTGAGAAAGGAGGGAATGGAGACTTATGGATCCAAATGGATTTCAAATAGAATTTAGAGCCGGGCTTTGGTTTCTCAAATGCGGGTCACCATCTTTAACAACACTGAGATGCTGGTTTTACCGTATATGAAATCATACAAATATCTGTGATGTGAAGGAGGAAAACCGGTCCATGTAGGGCTGAAATTGATGGATAAAATTGGCTTTAGTAAGTACATTTTTAAATAAAGTATTTGTTAACCTAAGAGATATTTTAGTATCACTGATTTATTACTAAATTTTTAGGAAGTTTTTGTTTAAGTTTTAGTTATTTTGTTGAGTGTGAGTAAAATGGGCTTAGGTAATTCATTCTTTTATCTCAGTATTTGTCAACCTAACAGATATTTTAATAACTATATAGTTTTTATTCATATATTTAGATTTTTATATTTTCTGTTTTGATTTTTAGTAGTTTTAACGCTTTTTTTATTAATAATTCGATTTGTTCTTGTCTTTCATTTTCTTTTTTAGTTTTAGAAATTTTGTTGTGTGCTTTTATCATTTTTATTAGTTTCTGGTCTTCCTTTAAATGTCTATATAGTTTTTAATTTTTATTTGACTTTTAGTACTTCAATCTAAAAATGCACAACTAGTTGAAATATATTAATATATTTACTGTATATCAGTTAACTTTTATTTTATTTCAGTTAGAGCAATTTTTTTTTTTTTTTGTGGTTCTGGTTTAAGATAATCAAACTGAACCTAATTGTATATGTAAGAATAATTCTTTTTTTTTTTAGTGACGTGATATTCAAATAAACTGTCTTCCAAATAAAACATTTAGCAAATTCTGCACATCTTTTTGCAACCTTTCAGTGGAAAAACCAGATGTTCAATTAGGATGTTTCTTCGTCAGGCTGTCATAATGAAGATTAATGCTTGTTTAAGCATTACAGCAATTCACTTGATTTTTTGCCTCACGTCACATGCTGAACTCAACAGAAAATATGATAAATATGCACATATATACAGCAACACCTTATGCAGTTGTTCTGCAAATTCTGCAAAAAAATAATTACCATTTAGCTTTAAATGAGGCCTTATTGTATGTAAATTACATTTCATGGCATTTAAGTTTGTAATGGATCTTAATGGCTGACTTCTGATAACTATTTTATTTTTATGGCCATTGAATAAGGAAATCCTCAATGCAGTCACCTTGAAATCACTGTAAATATTCTGTATGGAGCAGCAGCTCAGTGACACAACAGCGTGACGCCATCCTGATGTTAGATGATTGACCCCTGATAGCCTGATGTTATTCTCCATTTTTCTTCCAATAAAATCGATCTTTGGGATGATTCTGTCAGCATGTCAGGCACAGACTGTTATCTGGTGTGGGTTTGCGGTCCATGTGCTCAGATCAGAGCCGTGTCTCTGCGGATGATTCATCTCCTGTAGTTTTGCAGTTATTGCTTGGCCTCTCGGCTCACATATTTACCGCCCCACACCTGTTATTCATTCTCTGTGCTTTCCTTCAGAACCTCTGGGGTTTGAGCCTCGCTTTGGGCGCTCAGGATGACAAATAGAGCAATGGAGCCACGAAACACACTGAAAATTCATCCTCCTCTGGACTCCTGCTTCCCTTCTGTGAGCTGAATAGAAGAACCTCTGCAGACACACAGAGATCTATCTATCTATTAGTGTTGTCAAAAGACCCGGTACTTCGGTACCAAGTCGGTACTAAAAAAACGAAAACGTCACGGTACCAGGTTTTTTCAAGTACCGGTGGTACCGAGTACCCGGTCAACCCGGTTCTTGACGCGTACGGCCCTATGATTTCCGCGATGCAGAAAACGCGGACGGAATCTCGGAATCCAGTTATAAAAACGGAATTTACAGTTTAGCACGGAATGTCACGGAATTTGTCAAAGTTTGGATGAATTAATCAAAAGTAGGTCATTACACTTAAATCAAATCGCAACATGGACTAGTATCTGTAAATATTAAGCCAGCCGGAAAAGTCGATTCAAATATGAATCCCGCATGTTCTGCGTCTCTGTGTGAATGAGTGAATGGCAGAGACACGCGGTTTTGTTTACTACTGAAGCATGCGTGACGCTCGCGGTGATTTCATCACCTGCCGTCTCAATGAGGACATAAACAACATCTCCAGAACTGCTCTGAGAAACACTTCACGAGCATTTTACCGTTTCATTTGAGTAAAACCAGCGTCATATATAGCTACACAGAAATTTAAAGATATTTACGGCAACCCGTCAAAATAAAAGTTTCTTAAAGACATTGTGCCAGAAATATATATTACTATTATTTAGTAGAATGTATGTGATACTATTACTACTGTTGAAAAAAATTAATAAATATTTATTTTTAAAGAAATCGTCACACAATATTTCTTCCATATTTTAATTTTAATAGTAAATCAAAAAAATAAAAAAATGTTTAAATTTCATTAATTAAAAGACAAATTAAATTTGGGTGAAACTTTACTGTTTTTCATACTTTTATTACTTGCGGAAAATCTTGAAACACAATTTTAAATAAGTATAAATAATGGCACTGATTTTTGTACATTTTATTTTTGTTTGACTATTACTAAAAATAGTGTGTTTTTTAATTAGCATGTTTTTGTGTTTTGCTTTGGTACCGAGATTGGTACCGAGAACCGTGGATTTTCACTGGTATCGGTACCGAATACTGAAATTTTGGTACCGTGACAACACTACTATCTATCTATCTATCTATCTATCTATCTATCTATCTATCCATACATCCATGCATCCATCCTTCTGTCTATCATCTTTCTGAATATCTATCTATCCATCCATCCATCTGTCCATCCGTCTATCTATCTATCCGTCTATCTATCCTATCTATCTATCTATCTATCTATCTATCTATCTATCTATCTATCTATCATCTTCCTGAAAATCTATCTATCTATCTATCTATCTATCTATCTATCTATCTATCTATCATCTTTCTGAAAATCTATCTATCTATCTATCTATCTATCCATCCATCCTTCTGTCTATCATCTTTCTGAATATCTATCTATCATCCATCTGCCCATCTATCTATCTATCTATCTATCTATCTATCTATCTATCTATCTATCTATCTATCTATCTATCTATCTATCCATCCATCCATCCATCCATCCTTCTGTCTATCATCTTTCTGAATATCTATCTATCATCCATCCGCCCATCTATCTATCTATCTATCTATCTATCTATCTATCTATCTATCTATCTATCTATCTATCTATCTATCTATCTATCCATCCTTCTGTCTATCATCTTTCTGAATATCTATCTATCATCCATCCGCCCATCTATCTATCTATCTATCTATCTATCTATCTATCTATCTATCTATCTATCTATCTATCTATCTATCTATCTATCCATCCATCCATCCATCCATCCATCCATCCATCCATCCATCCATCCATCTGTCTATCATCTTTCTGAATATCTATCTATCATCCATCCGCCCATCTATCTATCTATCTATCTATCCATCCATCCATCCATCCATCCATCCTTCTGTCTATCATCTTTCTGAATATCTATCTATCATCCATCCGCCCATCTATCTATCTATCTATCTATCTATCTATCTATCTATCTATCTATCTATTTATCGTTCTATTTTTTTATCAAGTACATAGTCTGTACTCCAGTATATCTTTCTGAACATGTTTCTGTCTCCATTTTTTTTGACTGAATAATACATAATTAATTCTCAAACTCATATGCCTCTCTTCATTCACAGCTCATCTCTGCACATCCAGCGGTTCATCAGTTTTCAGATCAGTTCTGCAGGCGTCTCATTCTGATCGTCTCCCTGTAAATGTCAGGTCTGTTTTCTCACGTCCCGATCCGATCCCTCAGCCTCCCCGTTGCTAAGCATCACGGGCCGAAACCTGAACGGATATAAATGATGGATCTCCCAACAGAGCCTCATACGCTTGACCAGCCCGACTAGACTTTAATTTCATCTTTCATACTCTGCAGCCCCAGTTTGTGCCTCTCTTCACACATTTTTCTGTCTCAGGGCCATTTTTCTTCAATATCCGGCCCGTGCTGCTTTAAAGTGCTGCACCGAGGGTTTGTTTGCTGGGGTGTGGCAAATGGAAGCTTTTATTGTTGTCTATTTATTTTAATAGAGCACAAGTCTTATTAACTTCATGGCAGGTTTCCTCGTTCTGCGTGAGTGCGCTTTATAGACTGTAGATTTGCCTGCTCAGTGGTTTCCTTTTTATTGAAGGAACACGGCAACATTTGCATAGAGCTAATTCCCTCCTCGAAATGAAGTCACGGGACTGAGGAGCAGTCTTTCCGTCGCTCTGGCTCTCGAGTGCATTGTAAAAACGCCAGAAAACTAAAGACCCTCAAAGCTGAGAGTTTACAGCGGGTTGCATCACTTGGAGAAAAGCAAAGTGTTTTATGAGAATTTAACCTCTGTAACATCTCCTTTTTATGTCTGTGAGAACAGGAAAAGGAAACAGCGAGTCTCTAGACAGCTGGGTGTTTAATTTGAGCGAGCGAGAGTCGGGTCACCGCCGCGCCGCGAGACGGCTTGAGCTGTTTATGGGTTGCTTTCTTTTTTTTCTGTGGTATCGCTCGAGGCTTCGCGGGGTGGAGAGTGTTTGCTGCTGATAGTTCCTAACAGGTTTTGTGGGTCAGTAACTAATAAAGATGTTTTCGGAGGCTGTGTGACCCCTTGAGGATTTCCGTTAATGGGTTGATTAGCCTTTAACCTCGTGTTGATAAATATGGACATATTTTGAGCTTAAGCTGAAGCAATAATCAAACGCTCTCCTGCGCTGTCCTCTTCTGCTGAGGATATCTTAGGATGGAGTGAAAGTTCGAGTGAAAGTTATTTGAGGCCTTGAGCAGAAGTTCTGCAGCTTTAAATTAACAATATAGACATCTATATGTATACCAAGGGTGCATTTATTTAATGAAAAATACAGTAAAAAATGTGAATATATTGCAAAATGTAATTTATTCCTGTGATCAAAGCTGAATTTTCAGCATCATTACTCCAGTCTTCCATGTCACATGATCCTTCAGAAATCATTCTAATATGCTGATTTGCTGCTCAAGAAACATTTCTGATTATTATCAATGTAGAAAACTGTCGTGTTGCTGAATATGTTTGTGGAAACCTTGATGTGTTTTATTTTTCAGGATTCTTTGATGAATAGAAAGTTCAAAAGAACAGCATTTAATTAAATTAGAAATCTTTTATAACATTATAAATGTCTTCACTATCGCTTTTAATCAATTTAAAGCATCCTTGCTGAATAAAAGTATTATTTTCTGTCAAAAGAAAGTCTTACTGACAGAAACTGTAGCTTTTTTAAATAATGATGAGCTATTTTGGCAAAGTAAAATCAGTTTACTACAACATTTTAAACCAAAATAGTGATGAACAGCAGCTTGTAACTAATTACTGCACTGTAAAATAGACTTAAAATGCTGCATAGAGACTCAAAAAGAATTTTTGGAAATGGTTCCAAAAATAAACCATCCAAATGTGCTTGAAATGAATCAGAATGAATCAGTGAATCAGTGTTATATATGACACACACACACACACACACACACACAGACAGAGAAAACAGTTTAGGAAAGCGTGTTTGTTGTTACTGCAGCTCGGCTAACCACTCGGCTGCACAGTATAAGACAAATAAACAACAATGCCGCATTTTGTCATGCTACTTTTGTTACTGTTCTGAAAACAGCTGTGACACTATTGAAAAATCTAGTTAAGTTAGTAAATCACTACTTTTAGTAAGTTTCTTCTCATTAATGCATAAGTTTATTATGGAGAGATGCATGGACTGCATACAGACACCGCAGCTGTCAATCGCAACGGAGGGAGGAACCCTTCAGACTCCGACGGCTGTTCGCTCTGATAGGAGATGGATAGTCGAGTGGAAGCGCTGCTGTATAGTCTGCAGTTCATGCAGAGTCTCTCTCATGCTGCATTTTCGATGCATTTTCACAATAAACCGAGAAACCAACAGCTGAGGTCAGCAGGTGAAGAATTAACTGGTCTTGAGAAGCCAAATGTGCAAAAAATGATGTTCTTGTTTTCCAGCACAAATATCTAAACATTCCTAAATGAAGATGCATTTACTTGAGAAGTGAGATGACTTGTGATATTGAGTCTTGTTTTCTGAATAATGTATCAAAATTTAGTTTAAGCTTCAAAGAGTTTAGGCTTCAAAAAATATCAGTAACACTTAACCTTTATGAATAATGCATTATAAAGTTATTGTGTGTTGTAATGCATTACATCTTTTCATAAACAATTGAAACCAAAGTTAAAATGCATTATAATATTTGAAGGTTTGTTTGTTTTAATGCATTACACTTTCTAAAGGTGTAACAACGAATAGATACACTGAAAAAAAATAAATTTTCTTGGTATTTTGTCTTGTTTTCTAGTTCAAATTTCTAAACATACTTGGATCTAGATATAGATATTTCTTGTTTTCAGCAAAAACGAACAACATTTTGATAAATTATTCAGAAAACAAGCCTTCATAAGTCATTTTGTTTCTCAAGCAAACGTATCTTGATTCAAGAATGTTTAGATATTTGTACTGGAAATTTTTTTTTACTTTTTTTTTTCCAATTTAAGTATAATAATATATTATAACAGTGGTTACAATTATTCATGAGATCATACAATGCTGTAGCATATGCTTAAGATCATTGATGGGTGTTTACACTTTATGGCTTAAGAGACCATTTTAGCCTTTGACATTTGCATATAACTCACAGACCCGGACCCTATATTCTACCTTTATATGGCTGCTAAATTGCCAGTGGTTGCCCCCACTATCAAGAAGAGGCTAAACAGATCAACTCTGTTCTCTACATCAGACTTCAAACACATTCCGAAGAGACCCTCAGTACCAGCCCTGGCTGACCAGTGGACTAACCCCCCACGATTACAGGATAGATAACACACACACCCATAGAGACATTTTCTTTATTTAGACCATATTTAATCAGTTACACGGGTATCTGGTATACGCGTGTGTTGTTTGTATGTTTCCTTATTATATTAGCCTAGTTACCACTCGTTATTTGTATTAGTAAGCTCTAAACACTCACATTCAGGTGTATGAATGTATCTCTGGTTTAATATATGTCAGATGCCTGTTTCTTGATATCAAAATGATCTGCTCTTTATTTCTCAAACAATGATGTACACTATGTGAACGTGAAATGTATCATACGAGTTTTACCGGACTGTGGGACGAATTACACCAGTTATAACAGCCATAAAGAGCTAGAGCAGAACAGTCATAAAACATGCAAATGAGATGTCAAGTGGAACAAAGAAACACTTTCCCGCTGAAACTATGTGCCTTGTTATTGGTCAAACTAACCAAAATGGGTGTTACAGAGAGACCGGATAAAACCTCTCCCACACCCAAAAAGTGGGCTTTTTCTTTACTTTCGGTGCCCTGGAGACACACTTATCACCTTGGAAATCTCTGATTCAGCTCCCCTTAGAGGGAGTCCAGCTTTTGGGCAGTCTTAAGTTCAGTAACTTTGGTCACTTTGGACCAATCAACCCATGACTGGAATGACAGAAGCTTCACTCTAAAGGAATTCATCAAGAATCTACGCATTATACATGCAACAGGACACTTTACTCAGCACCAACAAACCAATATGCAAGTAACCGCTTGTTAACTATTTAGATGCGCTTCTAGGCTTCGACCCCTTTTAATTAAGGTATTGTAATTTCGATGGTTCTAACAGGTTGTGTTTAGCTGATTATGCTCTCTCTCTCTCTCTCTGCGCAAATCCTGCCATTATGCTCTCTCTCTCTTGCGCGCGAGCGCTCTCTCTCTCTCTCTCTCTCCATGCCTCCCTGGTGGTGGCATCTATGTTTAATGTGTGTATGTTTGTGTCCAGTTCGATGTTACATGTTCCCCTGTAGTGTAGTTTAATAAACATCCATATGTATTCACACTTGGTTGTCTGTGTCTGCCGCTCACCGGTCACTTTAACGTTCCGGTTTTGCTACATGCTCTATGAGCGATGTATTAGTAAGGAAAATAAATTTTTCGTGGCCAGAGAAATAATTTCCCTTAGAATCAATAGACGATTAAAACTGTCCGTACTGCGGACGAACAAATCATTTTATTGTACTATTAAGGCTACAGTTAATTTCTGAAGATGAATATATAATTGATAACAACCCATTATGATTAATTATGTTCATCTCACTTTGAGCTAATTTGCTACAATGCATTATAATGCATTAAATATAAAGGTTTTAAGTCAAGTGTTACAAAAAATAAATAAATAAAAATAAATAAAAAATAAAAACCACCAAAAACTCACTTAATTTTGATAGGTTTTTCAGAAAACAAGACTCAATATCTTAAGTCATTTTGCTTCTCAAGTAAAAGAATCTTGATTTAAGAATTCATTTAATAATTTAAGATATTTGTACTGGAAAACAAGACAAAAATACCAAGAAAGAAATTCACTTTTTGCAATGCAAGTAGAATATAACTTTAACTTGTATTGAACCTGGAACATTTATGAAGAGTAATTAAACTTTATGAAGAGTAATTAAACTTACTAACTTAATTTAACACTTGTGAAGCTCTAATGATTGAATCAACAGCTCAATAATATCTTTGGACGTAACAGGTTGCCAGGCAAGTGCAAAAGTTTGATGCTATTTCAAGGGTGTAATATCTAATTCTGTTTGCTATCTGGAATATATATTTTTTTTTCCCTCACACCTTTGACGCACTGAATATCTGAATTATGCATGTGTCAACCTGGCAACCTTCGCTGATGAGAACTAATGCCATTATATGAGAGCTAGACGCGGGCGGAGGAGAGAGAGTTTAATTGAATTTTTTAATGAGTCCACACTTTAAGTCACTCTGCCAGCCTGCCTCAAACACGATAACGTTTCCTAATAAAGAAAATCAAAGTTGGGCTTCCCTCCTAATGAGACTGAAGGTCTGGCAACCTCATTTAATGTGTTACAGAGGAGTGAACAAATATTTGATGGGAAAAAACGATGGGGGAAAGGAAACAACAACAAAACAGGGAGGAAGAAGGAAGAAATCATTAAGCTCTGTGGTGCTGATCCAAACAGGTCTGATGCAGTAACTTTACAAGATATTCAACAGATATATGATTTTTAAAAAAAAATATATTCTTATAAACAAGGCATGATTTTGGAAGGAAGAATGGTTTCAAGGAATAGTTCACCCAAAAATAACCCTCAGGCCATCCAAGATGTAGATGAGATTTTTTTTCTTCATCAGATTTGGAGAAATTTAGCATATTATCACTTGCTCGCCAATGGATCCTCTGGAGTGAATGGGTGCCGTCAGAAAAAAAGTGGTCTGGTCTAGTTCAGGAGAGAAATCTGCACAGATCAATCACCATTTCCAAGTGAAAACAGTCCAAAACAGATCTAAACAAATATATGGATGCATTTTGAAGACAGAGACAATAGGAAATGGACTTTTTCACTGGAGGAAGCATTATTATGGCTTATGGACTCTATTTTAGCTAGAAGCAACAGTCTGAGGTTAAAAACATCTTAATGATGGATTTGTTTCTTACAAACATGCAACTTTTGGCTTCACAAGATGTTAATTATGGATTAATTGTGGATTATTGTGATGTTTTTATTAGCTGTTTGGACTCTCATTCTGACGGCATCCATTCACTGCAGAGCATCCACTGGTGAGCAAGTGATAGAATTTCTCCAAATCTGATGATGAAACAAAGTCATCTACAGCTTTGATAGCCTGTGGTAAGCTGTTTTTTTTAGCTAATTTATTTTTTTTTAAACATTTTCATATATATGCATAAATATAACAATAGTACTATAAAAATTATTTTATTCTATAATATTTCTAATATTTATTTTAATATTATATTCATTCTAAACCATTTTAATGTTAAAAATGCCATCCACACACCTTTTTCACAGCAGTAGTATCTATTTGCACAGTAGTTAGTAAAATTAAGTTTGGAATCGATTCACTGAAACCTACAGTTTGAACTGATTCATGAAAATGAATCAAATTTACCAACTCTACATCCGTTTTTGCTACTTAAGTTTAAGGGCCCTATCATACACCTGGCGCAATGTGGCGCCAGGAGCGACGCAAGTGTTTTTTGCTAGTTTCAGCCCAATGTAGTTATCATTTCCATGTCCTGCGCCGCATTGTTTAAATAGCAAATGCATTTGCGCCCATTTGTGCACTCATGAGCGTGCTGGTCTGAAAACGAGGTGTGTTCAGGCGCATTGCTGGGGCCTTGCTATTTTGAGGCTACTGAAATAGACTACACCATTGAGCAACAAAAACCTGGTCTAAAGTCAATGGCGCAGTATTTTTTTGTTATTTAAAGAGCATGTTAGTAATATGCGCCTATAGGTGGGTCCACAACGTGCGTACACTCTGCTTATTACACACAGGGACATGCAGCAAATGGCTCTTAAAGAGAATGGGAGATGAGACTCTGGTTGGTTTATTGCAGGTTATGCCCAAAACACACCCGTTACTCATAAAGAGAATAGGGACAACCCTTTCAGACCATGCACTGGGCACGCAGACTGTTTTTTTCCCATCATTAAACTAGCAAAAGTGGATTCGGACACGACCTAAGTATACCAGAGATGAGCTTAGATCGTTAAAATAGGGCTCGATATGTTGCTTGATTTTATATTACATAGATATCTGAATATTCAATATATCATACAGCCATATCATTGAGTGAAAAAACCTACAGTTTAAACTGATTCACATTTACTGGCTCTAAGGGTGTTTTTACTACTGAAGTTTATACGTTACTCACTTTAAAACGCAAAGTCATCGCACAGATATATGAATATTCAGTAAGGTAATCTTCAATTGTGTGATTTTGAAACTCTTAAGAATGAAAGTGCGATGCTGATTGGACCAGACTGAGAAAAATCCCACCTTGTGACAAAGTCTGGGAAATATAATCAATGTTGCGTCTGAAAGGACAAAAGCCACTTCAAACGAGATGGCTTTCTTTTTGTCACAGAGTAAAAACTTGGCCAGAAAACAGAGATGCATGGCCGCGTTCTCAGCGCTCAGTCCAGCGAGTCTGAATCAAAGGAAACGTGTGCGGCGAATCTGATTCCAAGATACGGTCACTCAATGACAAAAGCCTTTGTGGCTATAGACAGAATTTGCCCGGTGATCTCAGAAACGTGACAGAGGCTCACGACGGCCCGATCGCTTGATTAAGCCCGTGTATTTACCCGTCAAGCGCGGTGTCAGTCGCGGGCCGCTCTCACCCGCGCCACTGTATCTGTCGTCTTACAGCTAATGACAGGATGATGAAAGAAGCGCGGCCTGAGCCGGTTTGAATGACACTCTCAGTTACGGGTCGGGCTTTAATCTTTGGTTAACCTGGCCTTTTGGCGCTCTGGGATGAAGCGCCTCTGTATCTTCCTTTGAAGAATGACACCGGGCTGTCTGATCCTGTGGGAAACCTTTAATATACCTGGCAAGGATTCGGGAAGAATGGAGTCATGTCTACTGCTTCATCAAATCATTGCTCACTGATCTAAATTGCTTTCTTTCTTTCTTTCTTTCTTTCTTTCTTTCTTTCTTTCTTTCTCTATTAACTGTTTATTTAGACATGACAGTCAAAACACACACACACACACACACACACACATTATATATTACAATAATATATTTAGATGAAATACACTTTTGCATGTAAGTTTAACTTGCACCAAACTTTACAGTTTTATTCCTATATATATATATATTCCGAAGGTTTTCACAGAGAGATTTGTTCATTTATCATCCGCCTGGTTTTTATTTTCTTTTTAATTTTAGATAGTTTTAGCAATTTAGTTGTGTTTTTGTCATTTTTCTTAGTTTTTGCTTTTTTAAATATGCTTTTTAATAGTCTTCATAAATTTTTATTTCAATTTTTGTTTTAGTTATTTTACTACCACAAGATAAACTAAATGAAAATGAGAAATGTTAAAATAAAATAATTTAACTGCACTCTTACCTAATAAAATGAATGAATGAATGAAAATAAATTATTTCTAAATAAATAAATAAAAATGGCAATTCTTTATGTAATCAACTTGGGAAGTATGGCGATATCTGTTACCCTGTTCACCTGGGGTGTCTTGCCTTAAAATAATTCGTCAATGTTTATATTAATATTTACCTTTTTAAATAAAGGCGAGTGTTTAACTGCATATCAGTTTATGTTTAGTGAATGGGGCTGACACATGAGCAGTGATGTTGTGGGAGATGCTGTCAGGTCAGCTGTAAAGCCCTCCGTTGAAGAAGCAGGTTTTTGAAGAAGCAGCCAGGCTGAAACGGCCGAGCATGTTTCTTGAGCGCTTGTTTGCACAGCAGAAATGCATTAATGTTTCATGGCCAGTCTCGGCATCAGAGCGCTCCCTCCAGGAGCCCGTTTGACTGCAGATGTATCGATTAAAAAGATTAGCCATTACTGAATTCCTCACAGACGCACTGGCCTGATTCTCCACCTCTGTTTCCTCATGCAGAGCTGAGCGCCGCTCACACGGGAACTCAGAATGACTTCTACACTACAGTTCAAATCCTGAATTTGAATTGAGCTAGAAAACTGAATGCAGGATTGCAATTTTGAATTCAAATGAACTGGAATTTAAAGTCAGTCTGTCTGTCTGAATATCCATCCATCTTCATTTGCTTTCCACAGAAGAAAGAAACTCATATGGGTTTGAAATGACATGAAGGTGAGTAAATGATCACAGCATTTTCATTTTTTGGATGAAAAATCCTTTTAAAGACCTCAAGAGTTCACTAAACTAGCATTTTCCTTAACTAGCACTGTATTTTCTGTTAATTCAGGAGGTTTGGTGGGACATATAAAGAGCTTTTCTCCCAGTATAGGCTTTAGTTTGATCACAGCCATGAATCATGATTTATTGCTTTGTACTTCTTGCATACTTAAAGTGTGTTAAAAGTGATTGCAGTCAACTATTAGAAGTGCACTAGTATATAAACTACTGTCCAAAAGTTTGGGGTCAGTAAGATTTTTTTTTTTTTTTAAGAAATTAATACTTTAATTCTACATTAACTGGATTAAAACTAACAGTACAACATTTATGTTTCAGATTTCAATTTCAAACAAATGCTGTTTTTGAACTTTCTATTCATTTATAATCTTGAAAAATAAAATGTATCACAGTTTCCACAAAAATATTCAGCAGCACAACTGTTTTCAACATTGATAAAAATCAGAAATATTTCTTGAGCAGCAAATCGGCATATTAGAATGATTTCTGAAGGATCATGTGACACTGAAGACTGGAGTAATGATGCTGAAAATACAGCTTTGATCACAGGAATAAATTACATTTTAACAAATTCACAGAGAAAACAGTTATTTACAATATAGTAATAATATTTCACTGTTTTTACAGTATTTTTAATCAAATAAATGCAGCCTTGGTGAACAGAAAAGTTAACCCCAAACTTTTGAACAATAGAGCAGATGAGCATAAACTACAGACATGCGTGATACAAAAGTCAAATTTTCATTTCACAGGGCCTTTAACTGAATTTGAGAATCACTGCGAACAATTAACCAAGAGCTGAAGATGCATGCTGTGTGTAATAACTGCATCTGCTCACTGCGCATTTCTCCATCTCTAAAAAGACACCCTGGAGTTTATTCTGACACAATCTTTCTAAAATTATCATTACAAATCATGCTATTTTCAGGCGCTCCCTGACGGTGCATATTCCACTTTCAGCAAAACAGTGAACGATGTTGGCCGTCTTCCCCATCCGACCCGTCTGAATTCTCCTGCACGGTTGCCTTTCGGTACAAGACCCAATTAAAGCAAAGAGCGGCCCACTTTTCAGCAGCCAGCATACATCATCTCCTGTCAGATAAGCCCTTTCCCAGTCGAAGCGAGAGAAGCATTCAGTCCAACACGGATCTGTCAGGAAATAACATCTCTCCAATCAAAGCGCTCGTTGTAAATCCAGCAAACAAGCAGGAGTGTTTCAGAAGCACATGTGTGTCTGAGCCCTGCAGGAGTCAAGATGGCCGCCTGACAGAAGCTCATCGCTACACTTCTCTGTTTCCCCTGTGTGTTTACATGTTCAATGAGCCATAAGCTAAGCGTCACTGTTTCTGTTGCTCACACATAGTGTTAGAGCTTTGTTTATATCACCAGCACAAATATAAGTTTGTCATGCAGCGTTTGTGCTCCAGACATTGATGATTCCTCAAATCATGTCTTTTGTTTGAATGTGTACCATGGTAATACCATAGTATTTTTAAGTATCTTGGAGTACCACATAAATACCATATATGAGTAAAAGTAATTGATAATAACAACAAAAACACAACAAAAAACTGTCTGCACATTACTGGAGGGGTTTTTAGGGGCTCTTTCAGCAGTTTGCATGCTTGAGCCAGTAGATGGCAACTATTTCCGTCTTTATGAGTGAGTCAATGAACGAATCGGTTCAGTGAATGATTCAAACATACTGACTCATTTAGAAATGAAGTGTATGCGAGTCTTTGAATCATTTACTGAGGCAATTTATTTTACGTACAGGGCTGATGATGTAATGCGTTAATCTAATGAGTTAGTTATGGAAAAAATAACCTTTCAAATTTACATTTTTTTATCAAATGCATTGTCTGTTTTTTTGCCAATGCAAATATTACTTATTAAAGCCACATTAGAATGGTTGTGCATCTCCAAGCAACACACCAATGATTCAATGGCCCATTCATAAAGAGTCATTTACTTCATTCCTGAATAAATAAGTCGTTTGAACGAATTGAATGAATGAATGACTCAATGACTTATTCATATATTATTTCATATCATATTCATATATAATTAAAAATCTGAAAATAAAAAATCCATATCCATAAAAATCCATATTAATAAAAAAAAAATAATCAAAAGACAGAACCGTTCACCCAAAAATTAAAAAATAAAATAAATAAAAATAAAAAAGAACATGAAAAAAAATCTTTCTAAAGCTACTTTTTGTAATATCTATTTCATGTTTCTCATGTAACACAATAATGGCTTTTAAAGTTAGTTATATTATCATATTGAAATACACACACAAACACACACACACACACACACACACACACACACACATACTGAAGATGGCTCAGCTTCAGTAATATTATGCACACAGGGCAGGAAACACACACTCTCTCTCTCTCTCTCTCTATTATCTGTTACATTAAGACCCATGGGTGCAATAAAGTGTCTTTTGTAGTTTCACTAACATTAATTCCACTTTTTATTTGATAAACCATCTGTGATAGATTGTCATTGTGCTGCAGCAGAAACAGCGAGACGTCTGATATGATGAATAGACATGGCAGACATTTGTCCCACATGATGTAGTTGCGTTAAACACTCCTTAAACGGTACATCACATCTTGATTTAACTACTCGCGTGTGTAAGAGATCGCCTATAAAAAACCACCACAGCGCTTAGCGCTGGTTAATAAGGCTGCATTACATAAAGCAGAGCAGTGTTTGACAGCGTGTCGCATTATGCAGAATCCTGGCTGAATAGCTACAATTCACATCCCAAACAAAAGCCACCAGGAAAATGAGACACAATGCGGAGGAAATGTCCTCCGCCGAGACGAGGCGCTTCTCTGGGGGGCGGCAGTAATTGCCTTGATGTCTTCAGACGGATGCTGGCACACAAACTTTTGTGAAAGGCGTCTGCCGTACCGCTGCGCGTACCAGCTTGAAGTATTATGTACATTGATAATGTGGTTTTCTCTGTCTGAACAAACAATCTTTTGGGGCTCATCTCAAATCTCTGTAATAGCCTGCCTGCGTTTCAAGGGATGTAAACAGACGCCAATAGCTTCTGGCTATCTGCGGCCCTTATTCTGATCTCTCATGTCAAACAGAGTACGGTAATTGCATTTCTATTCTAATTCTTAACATTGTAATTTATCACACAAGAAGTCTGGTGCAGATTTGTGTCGTCAAACCCTGTTGCTGAACTGAAAAAGAATTAAAACTATTAAAAAAAAAAAAAGAATCAAAGCTTTTGAAAAAGAATCAAAACCCCAGAAATCTGCTGAATCATTTGCTGGAAGTGGATCGTGATCTTAAACCACGTTCACTCTGTATCAATCTGCTGCTAATAGTATATTAGAATAAAAGATGTGCTTACCTGCTGAATGTGTGTCAGTAGACGATGAGATTGACGTCCATAGAAGAGGGCAGATGGAGAGAAAAAGAGACAAAGAAACAATTAGAACTGAATTCAAGCATCTATGACTTTCTATAACAGGTAACTGCCTTGTTAGACAGCATGCTAACCGTAAAGCAACACTCATAAGTGACAGATTTGGAACACTACATAGACAGCAACCCAGCATGCAACACAAATACTGCTCCTCATGTGAAGCGCATGGAGATTCGACTCACAACTGAATGCAACAGAGAGGGAAAATAACAACACAATACTCTTGTAAGCTGTACATAGCACATACAAATATTGGTGTTAATATTATATTAAAATAATACATTTTTTAACCATGTTATTTCTCTCAGTGTTAAATAGAATGTAATTATATTATTAGTAATAGTATTGTTTATTTTTAGAATTAGAATGTATTTTATTTTTCTCAGTATTGAATAGAATATTTTATTTATTTCAATTATAGTATTTATTTTTATATTTTCATTTTTTTCATTTTCATTCATATTTCTATACAGCTTTAATTAATTTTCATTTCAATTCTAGTTTTAGCACTTGTAGTACTTCTACTTAAACTTTATTTATTCATTTATATATTTTTATATTTATTGGGATTTTCATCTAATACTAAAATTTTATTATATTTCATGTATACTTTAATGAAAATTGATTTGTATATTGGATTGTGATTGTCTATCGCTCTTACATCTGTTTTAAGTAAAATTCATGTAAAATGTATGTTCATATTCTATATATTTGTTGCTACATATCAATCACTGATTTGGGTTGACCACTCATTGCAATGCATTATGGGACTGCCTTCACTGAAGGAAACACACAATGCCGTCTTTCATAACAGCCAAAAGCAAAGTATTATGCAGCATAATGTGGCCGTCTATCTTCTGGAACAGCCTAAAACTGCTGTCCAGGTAGGAAGCTCACTAGACTCTGGAAGAGAGTTATCGTCTCGGTAAACTCCAGTGTTTAATGCAGCAGAGTGTCATAAAGTGTTGTGCCGCGTCCTCTCAGTAACTCTAAATAAATCCCAGCTGTGTGCTCACCAAAGAATATGATCATTTCTGGAGTCCCTACAGGCTCGTGAAGACCTGAGCGTGTGTGTTAGATCACGCTGAGCTTCTGGAGGCAGCAGGTGCTCGGACTCTCAAGCGTCCTGCAGTAGCCGCAGGGCTCGGGAGCGAGAGAGACCTGGAGCGACTCGTCTGGATACTCGCCGGCTTCCCTGCGTGGCAAAGGCCTGGCCAGAGGCAACTCGTCCACAAGTCAAAACTCATTCGGACGGAGAAACTGGCGGAGTGGACAGTCTGATGCCAGACACAGCATTCAGCAGGTTTGAGTCACAGCTGTGATGTTATTTATGAGGAAATTTAAGATTATATTCACTTATTAACACCATTCTGCATCATATTTGCTGAATGAAATCCAATACTTGTTTCACACTAATTTTGAGGTGCTGATTTCCAAAAATAGTGTCTGTTTTGCTGGAGCACATTACCCTTTCTCACAAAATATGATGCATTTTGTAGCATTTTTGCTTTTACAACCATTTGTGAAGAAATGTATTATGTTTAATCAGCAGAAAGACAGCACAAACTCATGATTCCTGTCTGAATCTGAGCCATATCACAACTACTTGATCAATTCTCAGATCATTGTCTCGTATTTTACGCCCAATTCTGATTTCAAGGTCAGAATTATGGCCAGTGACAGAAGAAAATGCAAACATGATCCAGATGTTTTCTGCTGCATCATTTTACTGCATCCAAACAGTGACAGAAAATTACAGATTTTACAGAAAACAAAGCTTATTTATTTAACTTGTGCATGATGAAAAGTTTTATGGATGTCTTTGAACTCGGCATGATCAAACTAGCTAATATTAGGCCTTTTTTGCAAATCAGCAGAATTTTTTGTCACGATGCAGAGATTTGATCTCCTTTTAACCACCGATCTTAAAACCTGTTTACATTTGTGCAATGTTCATATTCACTATGCATATACTGTAATTTCAAAGCAGCTTTGAAAATGCATGCTTACAATGTTTTCAGGCCATAATGAACAGGGAATAGCATTATATCAAGAAAGCCGATGCCAAAACGGTTCTTGCATGTCTTGTAAAAAGCATAATTTAACAAGTTTAAACATTTGCATAAACAGTTTTGGAAGCTTCATCAAAGAAGAAAACGATCAAAGAATAATGGTTCAATTTCAGTCTGTTTCTCACACAAAGCTCAGAAAACTTGCAGTATTCCTGTTTTATGATGCTTCATTGTATACAAACAGCAACGTGAATGTTTTTCCCTTTGTGTTTCACAGAAAAAGGAGAGTCAAATGGGTTAGGAATGGCGTGAGGGTGAGTAAATGA
This sequence comes from Tor tambroides, assembly GCA_021397915.2. Classification (NCBI taxonomy): domain Eukaryota; kingdom Metazoa; phylum Chordata; class Actinopteri; order Cypriniformes; family Cyprinidae; genus Tor; species Tor tambroides. Next base: position 4,107 of record JAFVLL020004271.1, on the reverse strand, counting down.
TGACAGATTATTTATTTTTGGTTGATTTATTCCTTTAATAAATGCAATTCCAGCTTCTATCTGCACTTTCTGGAATAGACTCAAATTTTTGAGGTGAAAAGAAAAATGAAGAGATGAAATAAAAATCAAGTATTAATTTACACCTCATTTTCATTCCTGAAATAGAAACAGCCTGGAAGATATTATTAATAAAGAATTAATGTATTCATATTTTATCACCTTGTCCAGGCACCTTGGCAATTAATCTGGGCTCATATTAAAGAGATTCTGACCCATTTCTGCTCAGAGACGACCTGTTAATAATTCACTCCATCACACCTGCGATCACACACACACTCTGAGCAACAGACGCTAATTAAACCCCAGCGACCAATCAGGGTCGTGCTCTGGATGGAGAATTCGCATAATTAGAGCGGTAAAGAATGAGGACTCACAATAAGAGAACAGAGCTGTCATTGTTTAGAGTACAAACAGCCAGGACTGAAATGAAACAGCGAACCGTGACTCAAGACCTCATGGTGACCTTAAGATCCACCTCAAGCTGGTTTTTGGTGTTGATGAAATAATGCAGGTTATTCACAGTTTTTGAGAGCCACTTCCCTGCAGTGTTTAGTTCCCAACACAAAGACCCTGATTAGTGGATTCAGGAGTGTTTAATTCGAGTTTGAGCTGAACTCTGCAGGGAAATGGCTCTCCAGAACCAGAATCGGGGAACACAGGTTTAAAGGAACAGTTCACCCAAAAAGCGCAAATTATGTAATCATTCATAAACTAAATCAATCACAAAAGTAGTGCAATGCAATATGTGCACTAAATGAAAATATAAAACCTGATATGATGCATATTTGATTTTTTTTTAAATTTGAACTTTTAAGTGTCTTCTAATATACATGATGTCAAATGTATATTTATAAATATCATTTATATAAACTACATAAGTTTTCTAATTATTTAAAAAAATATATAATATATAAGTTAGAATCTATAAAAGTATATTCTTAAAATTTATTTTACGTTTCATTTTTAATATATATATTTCAATCTGTTCCTCATCCAAAGCATTACATTATGAATATACAATACAAGTCATGGTAACACTTTAGAATAGGGAACACTTATTCACTATTAACTATGACTTTTCCCTCAATAAATTCCTAATTTGCTGCTTATTAATAGTAAGGTAGTTGTTAAGTTTAGGTATTAGGTAGGATTAGGGATGTAGAATAAGGTCATGTAGAATAAGGCATTAATGTGTGCTTAATTAGTAATAATAAATGGCTAATATTCTAGTAATATGCATGCTAATAAGCAACTAGTTAAGAAACCCTAAAATAAAGTGTTACTCAAGTCATATGAACTGCACTTATAGTAGTTTAATTGTGCTTTTGTGTGTTTTTTTGGAGCTGGACAGATGTGGTCACTCTGATCTGTTGGAAACTGAATGGAAATGAGCTTGAGGAGATTCTTCAACAATTCTTCTTTTGTGTAAAACAGCACACTGGCTATGAATGACACGAAAACTATTCCTTTTAGTATTGTTTTCTGTGTGTGTGACTGCATGAGAAACAACTTCAGTTATACTATTAAGCACCATAACTAGGCCTTCCACACACACACACACACGTACTCTTATTAACACTCATATAGCTCTGTGAAAACAGCAAATTCCCTTCGGAGTGCCTTTATGAGGTCTCATGTGTTTTGGTGTCACAGTTATTTATTTCCTGACTAAACTACACGACACACGACAGTTCCCAACACTCAACAATTCCACCGAGCATGAGCGCGAATATCGCTGCTTATTACGGCGAACGCGGATGGAATAGCAATGGCCGGATTCTGGGAGAATAATTAGGTGTCACAGACCGGCGCGCTGGATATCCAAATGCCCAGCGCAGCGGAAGCGGGCTGATTGGCACGGCCGGCGTGGGTGCGGTGAAGGGTCAAATAATGAACAGAAATCTGTTTGTTGGTGCTTTTCTAAATGGAAATCACAGAGCGTGACTAACAGGCAGACGTGTGTGTTCTGATGCAGAACGAGAGCAAACTAAAGCGCTCGTTTTTTCTCAATGCTTAGGAAACAGGAAATTATACACACTTGGTGTCCGCACAGGCCAGGAAAGACGACTCGTCGAACATCTCCATCTAGAAACACTTCTATTAGACTTCATTAGAATGCAAACAGGTCTCTGATGAGGAGAACCTGAAGAGACATTGAAACTACACTTGAATAAATGGCTCCTCTTTTGGCCCGTGAAGGAAGAAATGAGAATATGTGCTTGATGTTTAGTTTAGCTAGCTCATTTGATGACACATTTGCTAAAGCAAGAGCCACAATGCACATAAAGCAACTGGGCTGGCTAGCAACTGATTCCAAACTGATTCATTTTCAAATCTCATAATCTGACTACAGTTACTTTTTTATTGACTACATGATTACATCTTATTCACACGGTACAGCCGTTTTCAGTGATTTATTGGTTCTTCCTAATTCTTCATTTTCATCTTTTCATTTTTTCTTTCTAAAATAGTCTACTGCTTCTATACGTTCAAAAAAAGGCTTTTCGTATCAATATGATACAAGATTATCCTATTTAAAGCGATGTTAAGCAAATTGGATCTCAAGTAATATTCTAAAGTAGTCTGATTAAAATGTGTAATGTAATGGATTACGTTACTACAATTTGTCATATAATTTGTAATCAGTAATTTGCAAGTAATCTACCTCTTGTCTTACAGTATATGAAACCCTCCGACATTTTTCTTCATTTTGTGCTTCTAATTCATGACCGGTGTCAATGCTTTTGCATTCTCTTAGAAAAGTTTTGCATTGCACACAAATAACTACTTCTGACTGGTTCATCTCTAATGACTGTGCCAATGTAGTTTACAAACTGTGATATAAAACACTTTAAATTAAATATAGAATTTTTTTGTTTGATATTGACAGCTGTTTGGGGATATATTTCGAGTTAGATATTAAGGTTGCAACATCAATGAATAACTCAAGATCTGTCCCAAAAGATTCATGAAGATGTTCAAGAAGCGTTAATTTAACCGAGCGCCAAGCAGATCATTCAGTTCCAGCATTTTTCCTCAAATCCCAACCCTACACCTGAAATAATGGATTTCCTCAGGCAAAATATCATCCTTTGATCATGGCTAACATGGAGATCTGAGGAAGTAAATGTGCCACTTATCATCATCATTTGGAGGTCCTTTTTTACTCCCACTCTCTTTCTTCTCTTCACCTTTTTCTTCTTTTTTTTTACCATCAGCCCTCCGACTGAAGTCAGAAACCGAAGCTCTTTCCCTGATTTAATGATCCTGAACCCTGGAGAGTCCATTCAGCCGAACCAGGGACCGGAATGTGTTTAAACTCTGCGTTTGATGGGATCTCCCAGTTTGAGACTCGGACTGAGCGGACTCTCTCTGATACGCTTGAAACACAACATCTACGCTTTCTGCTCCGTCGCTTCTGCTGCTGCTGCAAAACTTTCACTTTTTGCTTTTTAATAAGGCTCAAGTTTAAGTTGAACATCTGTAGACGGATACTTCAGACTGGAGTTTCAAAAACACGACTGTGATCTGAGACGCACGGACTCCTGCTGTATGACGAGACCAAACATTGATTTGGAAGCGACTGAAACTATATATCTGATACCTAATAAATTATGACATGAGCTCTGATCTACAGACACAAATCAGCTCATACACTGAGTGTACACTGTGTTTGGGAATAGAATACTACTATACTACTCTTACATGTGCATCTCAATAAATTAGAATGTCGTGGAAAAGTTAACACTGGACTTCATGCAACTTGAAGCTTGAGCTATGAGCTTCTCCACCCTTCCTCCAGACTCTAGGACCTTGGTTTCCAAATGAAATACAAAACTTGCTCTCATCTGAAAAGAGGACTTTGGACCACTGGGCAACAGTCCAGTTCTTCTTCTCCTTAGCCCAGGTAAGACGCCTCTGACGTTGTCTGTGGTTCAGGAGTGGCTTAACAAGAGGAATATGACAACTGTAGCCAAATTCCTTGACACATCTGTGTGTGGTGGCTCTTGATGCCTTGACCCCAGCCTCAGTCCATTCCTTGTGAAG
>JAFVLL020004270.1:14595-26337 GCA_021397915.2 Tor tambroides | reverse complement strand
ATCCCATAGAAAATCTGTGGAGGGAGCTGAAGGTTTGAGTTGCCAAACGTCAGCCTCAAAACCTTAATGACCTGGAGAGGATCTGCAAAGAGGAGAGGGACAAAATCCCTCCTGAGATGTGTGCAAACCTGGTGACCAAGTACAAGAAACGTCCGACCTCTGTGATTGCCAACAAGGGTTTTGCCACCAAGTACTAAGTCATGTTTTGCTAAGTGGTCAAATACTTATTTCACTCATTAAAATGCAAATCAATTTATAACTTTTTTGACATGCGCTTTTCTGGCTTTTTGTTGTTATTCTGTCTCTCACTCTTCAAATAAACCTACCATTGAAATTATAGACTGATCATTTCTTTGTGAATGGGCAAACATACAAAATCAACAAGGGATAAAATAATTTTTTCCCCCACTGTGTGTGTATATATATATATATATATATATATGTGTGTGTGTGTGTGTGTGTGTGTGTGTATTTTTTTAAGAAAAAAAACCCTTGCTACGTGTACTGCATTGGTCTAACCGAGACTTGTCACTTGCATTTTATTGCTCTCTTGTTGGTTTTGATTGCTTCTATTGTCCTCATTTGTAAATCACTTTGGATAAAAGTGTCTACTAAATGTAAATGTATACTGTATCCAGTGTAGACAGCATCAGTGATTATTATGGGCTTTGTCAATTATATGCAAATATATTTGCCCCTGTGATGTCACAGATCCCCTAATATCAAAACAACAAAATATTTTTGGAGCTTGATTAAATAAATTATTTGTTTATAATGAGGACATGTTAAGATAGGAAACTTGCTGGATGGTTTAATGGTACAAAGACCTCTTAAATGTTAAAAAAATCAAGGCAAGTTTGATTTCAAATGTCATGACCCCTTTAAGCCCAGAGTTGGGAGCATGTCAATAAGAAAACGGTAACACTTTATTTTAACGACCAATTCTCACTATTAACTAGTTATTTATTTGAATGCGTATTACTAGCACATTGGTTGTTTATTAGTACTTATAAAGGACATATTAATGCCTTATTCTGGATGAGCATATTTTAGATCCTATTGTAAAATTACTACAGATTATATAACAATCATATACAGCACCTTTATAAATTGAATAATAACGCATGATGCCACTGATTTGTTCATCATTTGTAGAAGCAGAGTTTAAAAATATTGCTGGCTTGTATATCACCATCTTGCTTTGACTTAAACACACTTCGAACTGTCGAACGCACCATATTTGAAATAACTAACAGTAGTTTTTTTTTTTTTACTGAAGTTTATTACTTTTACTTGAGTAATTATTTCTAAGTATTTCAACTTGAGTATTGTTTTTAGATAGGCTACTCTACCACCTCTGAGTACATTCATTCAATCCCATAATGCACCGTAATAATGCTCAACAGTTGGAGAATATTCATGTCCTTTGCGAACAGTGTTAAAAAAAATCAATATAGAAATTTTAAGGTTAGTTACCTGGTTCAATTTGTAAAAGAGCCAAATTCTAAAGGAGAGCAGAATTTTGGCAGTAAATGACTGCGCACAACACAAATCAAACCACAGCCTTAGCTTTTTTATATAGTTATTAAACAGCAAGAGCAAACTCTAAAAAATGCTGGGTTAAATACAACCCGTAAAATATGGACAAACTCATTGGGTTGTTTTGACCCAGTGGTTGGGTTACTACCCAGAAGGTTGGGTACCACTGTGTCAAAACAACCCAATTGCTGGGTTTTTCCATATTTCACCCAGCACTGGTTTATATACCCAGCACTTTTTAGAGTGTATGCAAAAACACTCAAGTGTACAAAATCGCTGGCTCATTTTCATTTACCCCTTTTAAGTGGACTACATTAATGGAGAGAATATAGCCTAAGTGATGGTTAATTAAATTAAGGAGCGATTTTGGACAGAGCTTTTGCTAATATTTTGTCCAATAAGCGTTGAGCATTCTCACTCTCTCGTTTGCATGTATTTGCGTACTGAATTGTGATTGGTCCTTTCTTTCTGGGATCTGTTTCACTATCTAGTCTTACATTGACCATAATAGAGAAAATACATACGCTCAGCGTCACGACACCCACATGACTGCAGCTGTGGTGTAGGCTTTCATTTACAGTAGGCTAATATAGGACGTAATTTAAAAACATATAGGCTACTTACCTTTAACTGTAGTTTACAAGTCCATTTGAAGCATTTTCTTCAGGAACTGCAGATATAGCCTATTCCCTACACACAGCTCGCACGGACTCGCCCAAAAGTGAAAGTGAAAGAGAACGTGACGTTTCAACTTCAACGCGTACAAATGTCGCACTTCTCTGCTAGTCGCTGTTATTTCACACACATTCATGAGGATTTACCCTTCGGCGTTCCCTCTGAATTCTCCGTGACAAGTGGACATGCATATGCTCGTTAAATTGATTTTCATAACGGCGGCATATATGCATGATATTGCCAGAGCAAGCGGTAAGTTTGGATCAACATTACGTAAAAATACAGATTTACATGTTGAGCAAACCTGAACAGCGTTAGTGCATATATTATGTTGAGGTTCAGCGTTACTACTTAACTATGGATTCTGCTGTTAATAAATTGAATAGCTTGGCTAAAGCACGTTCTCCATGAGGGCCTTCAAGTAAAAAAAAAAAGAAAAAAAGAAAAACCGAAACCACGTCTTGGAAAAAGAAACTAATAAAGGAACTTTAGCTTGAATATGGAATATGAAATAGCCAAGTGAAAACCCGTTCATGTGACAGTCCCTAGATTATGGAAATAATAATGATATTGTTTGCAGCTTGCTTATATATTTATTTATTTGTATATTTATTTGTTTTTCTTTGTTTTTAAAAAAAAATACCAAGATTTTTCCATTTTTTTATGCTTGTAGAAAAATGGACAATGCCGTTGGGGTAAATGCAGGAATTGAAAACTGCTGAATTTGAGCCATTAAAAAAGTCAGCAATTGTTTTCAGTTGACTTTATTACTGATAAATCGATTTAAACAAGTGTTGGAGGAAAGATAAAGGAAGTGGTGAAATACAACATATATATGTATGTATATGTGTGTGTGTGTGTGTGTATATATATATATATATATATATATATATATATATATATATATATCGGAAATTAGAAGTTTAAATTGTTACATTACAATATTTATACTAAATATTAAATTAACGGAATAGTTCCCACAAAAAAATTAAATTATTTACTCTCCATCATAGTTGAAACCCATGTGCTATTATGCTGAACACAAAACGATAATTTTGAAGAATCTTCATGCAGTTCTTTTTAATACAACAGCAGTTTATAGTGACCAGTCTATAAATCTCCAAAAAGCACCATAAACATAGTCCATGACTTGTTTTCGGAAACCATACAGTGTCTTTGTGTGGTAAACAATTAAATTTAAGACGTTAACAACTAATCTTTCCCTCTAATTATTATATGATTTATTAATTATGATTCATTTAATGTCAACCATTCTGCTAATCGAGTTTTTTAAAAACTGGTTCTTCCTACTCTGTCGTTAATTATCTTGATTAAGGGAAAAATGGTGATTACTTGTAAATGTCAGCATGTGTAAATAATAAAAATATAATGCATTTGTGCATGGTTTCAGTTTCAGTTACTTTCCCTAACCAATAAAACTGAGTCATAATTGAATAAATAGCCTACAAATTATTAATATACCAACAGTGAACATAATAGTTATTGTTTGTTCTATGCTATTGAAGTTCAAGAGTTAAAGAATCTTTAGAACAGCCTTTTTTGGCTTTAGACACAACATTCTCAGAAATGCACACAAAGGAGGATGTGGCATTTTTTTCTACTACAGAAAGTCTGCGTCATCAAAAATGACATCTTGCAGTTAAGATGTGTGATTTTTAGTGAATAAGAACCTAAATTTTGTTCAGCTAAAGTGGAATATATACTGTTGAAAAAAGAGTGAAAAGGTCAATATATAAGTCAGTTTATTAATACCATCTTGTATTTGTATCATACATTGGATGTAATAAATGATGTATATTTCTAGGAGTGGTTGAAGATGACTTCTGCAAATTGCAAAAGCACCTCTTTACTGCACAAATACTCTTCCAAAGAATAATCATGCTATCCAAATTTAGCTCATTTCCAATTCAGTGAGATTTCTCACACTTAAGTTACTGAACATCAGCGAAGCTGGTGAGATAAGCACTATATTTTGAGGTGATTTGTGTTTCAGGGCTGTTTTTTTATCATATGTATGTGTCAGATAAATGATTGTAAATAGTGTGTCCCACTGTTTCCTCATTCCATTAGAGGGGGAATGCCGAACCCCTCCAAACTGTAACTTTAACCTCTCCTTTTTAACAGCTATGTGTACTGTCTTGTCCAACAATATACTGAAGAATTTTTTGCACCACAAATGTAGTCAAGGATTTACAGTGCCCTCCACTAGTATTGGCACCCTTGATTAATATGAGCAAAGGTGGCTGTGAAAATAAATCTGCATTGTTTATCCTTTTTATCTTTCATTCAAAAAAATTCACAAAATTCCAACCTATCATTGAAGTAAAACAATTGAAATTGGGGGGAAAATCTCATGATGAACTAAATGTTTTTCTCCCAATGAATAAGGCCACAATTATTGGCACCCCTAGAAATTCTTATGAGTAAAATATCTCTGAAGTATACTCCCATTCATATTTACATTTTTTAGCACACCAGGGTGACTACGAGCATGAAATTGTCCAGCCATGACTTCCTGTTCCACAGGATTATAAATATGAGGAACACAAAGGCCAAATTCCCTTAATCATCCATCACAATGAGAAAAACCAAAGAATATATTTCTGATGTGCAGCAAAAGATAAATGAGCTTCACAAATTATAGAAGTGGCTTTAAGAAAAGAGCTAGAGCAGTGAAAATTCCCATTTCCACCATCAGGGCAATAATTAAGAATTTCCAATCAACATAAAATGTTACGAAACTGCCTGGAAGAGGACGTGTGTCTATATCGTCCTAATGCACGGTGAGAAGGAGAGTTTGAGTGGCTAAAGACTCTCCAAGGACCACAGCTGGAGAATTGAAGAAAATAGTTGAGTCTCGGGGTCAGAAATCCTTAAAAAAAATTGTCAAACAGCCCTTACATCACCACATGTTGTTTGGGAGGGTTTCAAAATTCTCCTAGCTCGTCCAAAAACAAACTCCAGCATATTCAGTTATCAGACACGACTGGAACTTCAAATGGGACTGGCTTCTATGGCCAGATGAAACTAAAAAATGAGCTTTTTAGCAGCAAACACTCAAGATGGGTTTGGTGAACACAGGGATAAAAAAGTACCCCTTGTGTACAATGAAATATACCGCTGTATTTTTGATGTTGGGGGCCTATATTTCTGGTCCCGGAGGTCCCGGACATCTTGTTTAGACACATGGCATCATGGATTCTATCAAATACCAACAGATAAAAAAATCAATAAGTGACTGACTCTGTTAGTAATCTTTTACTGGGCCGTGTTTGGATCTTCCAACCATACAATAATCCAAACACAAACCTCAAAAACAATACAAAAATGTGTCACTGAGCACAACACCAAGCTTCTGCTATGGCCATTCCAGTCCTCTGACCTGAACCCTGTAGAAAATGAGTGAGGTGAACTGAAGAGGAGAATTAACATGAAGCTGTGAATCTGAAGGATCTGGAAAGATTCTGTATGAAGGAATGGTCTCTGATCTCTTATCAGGTGTTCTCCAAACTCTTCAGGCATTATAGGAGAAAGCTCAGAGCTGTTATCTTGGGAAAAGGACATTGCAATAATTGGATGCCAATAATTGTGGCCAACATGAACTAGAGAAAGCATTTATTACACAATAAGATTTTCCCCCCACTTTCAATTGTTTTACTTCAATGATAGGTTGGAATTTTGTGAATTTTTGGAATGAAAGATAAAAAGGATAAACAATGCAGATTTATTTTCACAGCCGCCTTTGCTCGTATTTATCAAGGGTGCCAATATTAGTGGAGGGCACTGTATGTACCAGAATTATTTTATTATATTATTTTAATCTGACCCTTTGACTTTTTTTATGCTTAATTCGTTGATTTTAAACAAACAGCGTGTTAAGTTTGTTGCACTCAGGTTGGTCTCATGATTTTGAAAAGCGCTTTATACCATCTTCAAGAAAAGTTTTGATTTTTAATTGAACAACTATGTCTTTTAACCATATAGTAAAACATCATAACCATACAGTAAAACATCATAACATAGTTTTCTTGTCACCAGGAGAAGCAAAGATGCTAATAATGTCAAATGAACCCCAGGCCATTTTTTCAGATGTACTTGGGTTTGTTTTTCTGGTGTGTATCAGCTTTCACACCAGCTAAAGTAAACATGGTAACACACTGACTGCCCCCAAAAAGTCCCTTACAATGCATGTGAAAAGAGAGCATAACAACACCTACCTAATGGCTGTGGCATTGATGTCTGGTCTGGCATTACATTGTGACAAGGTCACCGTAGAATCTGTGGTAATAATCAGACTAACGGTCATGGATCTTTGAGAACTTTCAGAAGTTTATGCAGAGCCGTAGGTGCTACACAAACCCAAAATCAGGATAGTGTATCACTCTGGGTGGGCCAAGTTTCTGATCACTCAGCAGGTGTCATTTATGTTTATATCCAGTAACCTGATGCCAGACAGCTGAATTGTGTTTCAAAATGTGAAATACAATATAATACAATATTATTTCTTAGTAAGTCAAACAAAACTTATTGTTTTTAACACATTTCCTATTAGGTCAAAGTTTTCCATTAATAGGTCGATTGTGCATCTTGATATATGAAAATGCAGTGTTTCCCATACATTGATTTATTTGTGACAGCCCGCCACAATATCAACACTGACTGCCACAAACAGATTTTCCAAAAGGCTTTGACTTCGTTGAGTAAATTGTACGTTTTAAAGTCAAAACGCAGCGCAGGTGTTTTTATGTGAATGCATCTTTGAAGGGAACTGACTATCTTCAGAAAAGTTTAGATGTCATTTTCATTGCATCTTTCGTATTATGCTTGATAAATCAGCTTTCATAAGCACAGTGCTGCTTTGTGTACATCCGTTACCATGGAAACCGCGGTATTTCTGCAGTTCCAAAAGTGCCACCTGCTGGCAGGGAATGAATGTGCATTTTCAGTTTGACCATCTGCCAATTTATATTTACATTATATATCTATTTGCCCCAGGGGAAGTGCTGCCACGCATAAAGTGCAAGTCTATGGGAGACACTGCAAATGTGTTGGTGAATTTGATTGTGTCCATGAGTTTCATATGTGATATTTTAGTGACAATTCTCTTACTTTGTCTCAGGTGACTGTGGAAAACCAGAACTGGGAGACAACACAGTACCTGTGTCAAACTTATCACAAAACATTGGTGCCAGAATTCGCATTCAGTGTGCAGAGGGCTATGTAAGGAAAGCAGGAACATCCAACCTGATCCGATGTACTCAACAAAATGGCAGTGCATCCTGGCACTCTGATCTTCCTCTCAAGTGTATACGTAAGAGTCTTGTTTGTTCCAAAGATACTTGACCCTGGACATGCCATGTCTGCCCCCTTGTTTTTACCTTAGCTAAATTGTGGCCAGTATTTAACTAAAATGAGCAATTGAATTAATAAATCACAGGAATATATTCTTAAATGGTGGACATGACTTCTATGTCTTTTGTTTCCCAAATGTAAGTGCCATCTTCATCATAGTATATAATGAGCTGTCATCCTATAGCAAGACATGTTGCAGCAAGTTTGAAAAAGTCATAGAGATTTGGAAAAACATAAATGATTACAGAATTTCCACATTAATCTTCATTAAGCTAAAGCTATGTTTAGATATGTGTTCTAAACCTTAGGAAGGAATTCACTAAACAGTAAAACACTATGTTTTTACTTGGTACCTCAGCGTAATACCTGAGTCTTATGCACTAACCATCACAATTCAGTTTACGGAGTCAATTATTAATTTTTGTGCAAACATGCCTCCTTTAGACTCAATACAGACTGTGCTTTACTTACAAAAATTGCCTATAACAATTTGCACTGCACTATTGGCACCAATTAATGATTGAGTGCACTTTCTAGCAATCACGGCAATGGTAATTAGAAATGAAAATCACTGAAAATAACTATGCATTGGCAACAACTCTCAACATGACATGAACAGGAGCCCTTCAAATGTGCATTTTTTAGATGTTTAAGCCTTTATTTTTGGTAAGTTTCACTACTTACTGTAAAATTAAGAGATTAATGTTTAGACTTTTGCATATTATAACCTGGAACTTGGATGTGGGAAATAATTACAGTTAGATCCAAAAGATAGTTTTAGCAACATAGCGCAGATGCTACAGAACACAGTTAGCTGACTAGCTGTATAAGATTGTGTGCTACGCTAACATAGTACTTCACAGGTATTACTGGCTTGTACTTTTACATTCATAATATTATAAATTGACAGTTTATTGCTGGTCTGTCATTTTATACTGCAGTAATTTTTAAAGATTTCATATTATTGTAACTTAAAGGGTGCACTACTATGAAAATCACAGTTTCAGTGTGACATCTATAAGCAAAAGTATAATTTCATAGATGTTAATAATAGTTGTTCATATTAAAATATGTGTGAACTTAATACATGACCTAGAATATTTATTTAGCAAAATATTGTAATTTTAATAAATATTACATGAAATTTATTAAGAATTGTTGCTGCTCCAATTAAGTTCAGTGTGCTCTTGTAACGGAGCCAACGGGACATGAGGCGAGCGGATCCAAGTGCAAGCTTTTATTAGTGAACACACAAGCAGGGTCAAACAACAGCAAGCGGGTATAGCACAGGCAAGACACAAACGTAATCGTAGGGCAAGCGTGGGTCTTTGATCGGCGAACCACACACCCACACCCCCACCCACCCCCACACCCCCACCCACACCCAACACACTTTAAAACACACTTCATACACTTACCTACTTTGTAAATAGTTTGTTTTTTGAATATGTGTTACTTCACTGAATGTGGACTAGTCTAGATGTTGCTGAAATGACACTTCATTATGAATATATAACTTATCGAATTGAATGCCTTGTTGCTTGATATTAGTGTTCTGGTTTTTTGTGATTGACTTTGTACCCTCAAATAAAACATTTTTTTTTTTCAATTATTCTTTAAAAAGGTTGTTTAAAATAAACAAGAATTTTTAATAAAACATTATGTGAGCTTAATGGGAACAGGGGTGTGCTTAAAGGGTACAAAAATGTACCCATTAAGCACAGCCAGACTTTTTGCAGTTATTGATGTATATCTAAATTGAAATGCTTTTGTCATTTAAAATAAAATTAAATATTTTTGTGTAAGAGATTAATATTTTATTTTAACATAACTTCTTGTACGGAAACCAATATCTTGTGCACTAAAAATGACTCAGTGTAGATTTTGGTGAGCTTAATGGGTACGTTTACCCTAGAAGTTGGTTTAGTCATCTTAACATATCAAATTATCAATGTACTGATTTTATTGTTTCTTCTTTGCAGCTGATCCCAAAAAGCCACATGTGGCCACAAGTAAGTGCCATTTTTCCTAATTCCTAAGTCTTTTCTGTAAATATTGTTGAAAAGTGCAGTGTATAATTTATGCACCTCAACACCAAGGGCCAGTTTTACTAAACAGGGCAAATTAGCACAAGAGCACAATTCCAAAAGTGTGCAGATGGGAGGGGAAATTTCTGTGGGTGATTTACAAACAACGTGCAAATTAAAGAACATAGACGCAACATCTCATTTACATATCGACCAAAGCAATATACCAAGCGAAGTGCAAATTAGAGCAGTTGCAAATAAAGAATAAAGAAATAAATAAGCCATTGTACGTTGAAAAGAACCGGAGGCCAAAACATGCTAGAAGTTGCAAGACGTTTTCACAGACATGGTATTGCGTAAGTCGTCTTTTATTTCCTGAAGTAAATTAAAAAATTAATGGCTTGTCAGACAATATTTTCGTGTTCTTCTTGCATTCCAAATAAATTACGTAAGCGCAAAATAGTTTAAGACATGCTTTTTTGGGCGTTAAATAATGGCACATATACCATAACTGTGATAGCTGTGTCCACTCCTTTTCAGCGCTAATTCTTCACTGCACGTCTTTAGTTAAACCTGACAGTGGGCTACTATTTTAACACCAAAAAATGGTTTGCACTGGCGCAAGCTGTTAGTAAAACTGGCCCCAATACTGGATTAAAAGTTTTTTTTTTTAAATCACACACATCACCCTTAAGCCCTATCACCAAGATACTGTAGGTTGTTGACTTAAATGTCCGGTATGTTTTATTCGCTTTAGCAGAGACCCAAAGATCTCATCAACAATTCACATCATCCACCACAGAAAGAACAGCAAGAAAGCATCCCACACTTCATGGCACAAGCTCGCCAACCACAGGTATGTTATATTATGCTTGTACAGTATGTGTTGATATTGTTTGGGTAGGCCTACATTTACGTTAATTACATGACACACTCCAGCAACAGGATATATAACTTTGACAACAACAAATGAAGTTGTCACAATCAAATCAAGAAGAACCACCAGCCAGCCAACTTTGATGAGCACAACAAAAGAGACGGAGTCTATTACAACAACCTATGAGACAACAACCAGCTACACAAGCAAAGAATATAAGACAACAACATCATCACATACGCTGTCAGACTCTTTCACTACAACAACAGGTGAAGCCATTTACTATGATGGGTTAAGGTGCATGGGGCTAACTAGTTAACACAAAAATTAACCTTCTGTCATTATTTACTCACCCTTGTGTCATCCCAAGCCAATATGACTTTCTTTCTTCCACAGAACCCAAAAGGAGAAGTTTAGCAGAATGTTCATGCTGCTCTTTTCCATATAGTATATAAAGACCAAGAGCTGTCAAGCTCTTAATTTACTCGTGTACATATTCAATCTTCCTACAGCAAGACATGTCGCAACAAGTTTGAAAAAGTCATAGAGGTTTGGAAAAAAATAAATGATGACAGAATTTGCATATTAATCTTCATTACGCTAAATCATTGTTTAGATATAAAAATGTGTTCTAACACTTATTAAGCCGGGCTCAGACTACAGGAGTTTTAAAATCCTAACAGATTATGAAAAATAGTTGCAGCACACACATAAAGGCTGGAATACACTACATGACTTTTAAAATCTGAACAGATTTTAAAACACTAGGCATCATACACTTACCGACTTTTTAAATAGTGACAAAGGAAAACTGGGCATCATACACTACGCAACTGAAGATCATACACTACCAGACTTTAAAGTTGTTCCGATCACAACGAACTCATGCAGAAACGTGCACCTTGTTGCTAGGAGACGCATGACAAATGAAAACATATGCGTTCTAAAATCGGATGTTTGATATTCTCCGACTGGATAGAATCAAAGTCTGAAGCTAAAAAATCGGAGTCTGTGACCATCATACACTACGTGATTTTCTGTGGAATCTGTCAGCTGTAATCTGCAGACTGGCTCTGACTTTCGCGTAGTCACGCTGTAGTGTATTCCAGGCTTAAAGGAACACTCCACTTTTTTTTAGAAATAGGCTCATTTTAGGTGTAGGTGGGGGGAGTGAATGTACAGCGCTCTCTCCACCCTCAATACCACGACTGAGGTGCCCTTGAGCAAGGCACCGAACCCCTAATTGCTCCC
>JAFVLL020004270.1:0-14495 GCA_021397915.2 Tor tambroides | reverse complement strand
TTTTCCGTCAATCTTAGTACACGATGTAACTATAGAAGAGTCAAGATTTAAACAGGAAAAATATCGAAACTCTTTGGTCATTTTTGAGCGAGATGCTAAGGGTCTAATCAGATTCAATGATCTATGCTAAGCTAAGCTAAAAGTGCTACCGCCAGACCCGGAGAGCGGCTGAATGGATTCAAAAATGGTAAAACTCAACTGTTTAACTCTTGGGGAGTTGGAAAATGAGCCTATTTCCAAAAAAAGTGGAGTGTTCCTTTAAGGAGAATCTTCACAGATTTTCGTTCCTCAAATTTTATTCATACACACATTAGCTAGCGCGCTAGCAGCTTTCTACACTCACCCCGGTACGTTCAAAGGCAATTTCACCCCAGAGCTCGTCTTTGTCCTTAGGGTTGTGGTACGTTTTTGACACATTTTACAGATCGTCGTGTTATTGCAAAACTTACACACGCAAGATCTCCACTCTCCAACGGACCCACACAGCAGCTTGTTTTGTGGTCGCGCATTGGCTATTTGGAAAGTTCTGTTGTAATCATAGCCAGAGGTGCAAGATTCGATCTGTAAACACCTCACATTACCAGATAATCCACGCCGAACATCGGAACCGACCGAGGTCCTTGATAAGACTTTTTCTTAGATTCTCGGTAAATCGGAAATAAATTGGCCTAAAAATCTTGTAGTGTGAGCCCGGCTTTAGGGAGGAATTCACTAAACGTTAAAACCCATTTTTGCACATGGTACATCAGCGTAATACTCAAGTCTTATTCACTAACCATCGCAATCCAGTCTACTGAGTGCAGGGCTGAAATTGCACTGCGTTGTCAATATTTAAATGAACTCACTGACATTCCTTTTCATGCAAATATGCCTCCTTTAGGGTCAATATAGACTGTACTTTATTTGCGAAACTTGCCTGGCACAATTTGTACTGCACTATTACCACCAAATGAAACTAGGCAGTAAATGAACGTATCCTAGGCTATATACATGAAAAAAATAAAAAATAAAAAGGTTTATGTGTACTTTATAGCAATGGTAATTGTAAACAGGTGAAGACATTGCCAACCCCTGCGTTTATGTGCACTTTATAGCAATGGTAATTGTGACCAGGTTAAGAGATTGCCAACCCCTGCATAAGTATATTTTGAATAAGAATATGATTGTTTTTCCAGTTAAAAGGCTGAAATTATTGAGCTTTTATGTATGTTTGTGTCATTAGCACAGATTTTGTGTGTGTATTTGTGCCGTTGCCTGATCTACGTAATTCCTTTGGTGAATTGGGCACTGTTAGCGCATGCAAAACACACTTTTACTGGCTGCAGTTCATTCTTATTGAATCTGTTATTCAGTATTTTTAACAATGAACTAAAAGTGTTCAAAGAGAACCTTTTTAGAATATTGCATGCTAATTGTCTGTGTAGTTAAATTCCAAATGTTCTCAAATAACTTTGATCTAATTTAGTGATGACTGTGGGGATTTGTGTGTTGAGGCCCAGACCACCTTACATTACCCGAAGAATTTTTGTTATTTAAAGACCTCAGTGTTGAACTTGAATTTGAAACAAGACAGGATGCATACCAGACTTTGACAAGATCTTCCTGTTATGTACAAAAAATGTCGGTGAATATCTTCACACCTCCATATCATGAAACCCACAATGTACATAACTAACCACATACAACCTGAAAAAAAAAAAAGAAGTGACACACTGTATGAGAACCCACGTCATGTTGTGTGCAGATTCTGGTAAGAAAAGGACAAGGTCACACAAAGTTAATTTGTTACCTCCCATCGAGGGAATGCAAAATTAGTCATCAACAACAGAATGTCCAAGCTGCCCTTATAATTAAAGTCAATATTGGCCACAGCTGTCAAGCAACAACTAACGAAAAACCTTCTGAAAAAAAAAAAGAAGACTCCGGAAACCTGGAAGAAGAGTCTTTTGGACTACTTTTATGATGCTGTTTTGTCAGCTTTGGTCATCTACTGTTGTTGTATAGAAAAGAGCATTTAACCTAAATTTGTTACACATCACATGGCTGTATTTACTTTGGGGTGAGCTGTTCCTTTACACATGGGCATAAATTTCATCTAACGGGGGACAATAAACAAAATTTCTCAAGCAATTTTTCGAAGGGGACACAAAGATGTTTTGCCTTTATATGGGGACTTTTTGTACTTGGCATTTTGGTGCACTTAAAAAATGATTTTGCCATTTGTCTTTTCTCTGTCAATTCATATTAACATCATATTGAGCAAAACCCAACACAATGGTAGATCTACAATATTAGCCTATTCAAGCATAGGCTTGTTGTAATGGGTGACTTTGAGACTTTATTTCGAACATGTAAAATAAATACAATAAAAACTAATAAACAAAACAAAAACAATACAACATAATACAAAACAAAACAATTTTAACTTATAAATGTCCGAAAAAGGAGTAGGAAGAAGCATAAGCTTATTTTTATCCTACCTCTTCTCCACTCCGCATCGATAATAATAATCAATAATAACAATCGTCAAATTAACTTCATGATTCTATCATCTCAGTCTTGTCTTAATACATTCTTTACACTCTTCTACATATGACTTACTATTAAACAAGCTATCAAACAAGCTAGGTAACATTATAATTGTCATGACTAATTGAAAAGAAAAGATTCACTTCATCTGATGTTTAAAGTGAATAAAATAGCCTTGACAGCCTACTTACTGGAGTTCCACAGCTACTGAAGAACTTTTTTTTCTCTCACCGGATTGTGTGAATAGGCTTCTAAACTTAACGCATTTATTTATTTACTTATTTTTTCCTGTCCTGTTTACATTTGTATTGTTTTCCTAATTACACATATGAAGTATATATCGTTATATTATTACACAGTGTGGTTTTTAATGATATTTTTAAGGGGGGCAACTCTCAGAAAATCAACCCAATTTCCTCCTATGCCTTCACAGGGTCACATCATAGGGTAACATTTTTTATAATTTAGACCATCATTTTAGAATTCAATTTTTTACTTAAAGTCCACTCATAATGTTAGCCAAATATTCAATTACATATTTGATGATCTATTTTTTTTTTTTCTTTTCGGCATTTACAGTAAATAGGTCTTTTTGCTGCTGCATTACTCATGATATTGCATTTTCAGTACAGGTTAACAAGACTAACACAAACACTATGGCAGTGTCAGTTAAACCGTTTAGCATATGTTGGCTTGCAATCCATGAAGTTGCTCGCCACTATTAACATCTTTCTGACAGATTTTCATTTATTGTATTAAACTTATCTGATGTCCTACTACTGCCCTAATTTTCCTTCTCCTGTTTTTATTAGGAGTCAATACATCTGTGAGGACCTCAACTATTTCTGAAGGTAATTTTTTTGCTAGTAGTAATTCAGAAATACGAAGGTAGCACTTTATTTTACAGTACGTGTACTTCCCTGGTACATACATGGTAAATATCGGTAACACTTTATTTTAAGGTGTCCATAATACAGAGTAATTACCTAATTAAGTACTTAGTAATAGCCATTGTATTTACATGAAACAAAATGTACTTACCATATAACTAAGTTATGGAACAGCCTATACTTACAGTTTGTAATTATGTACATGTAATAGGCAGCTACTGTTACGTAACAGACTGAGTCATTTTACGTTAGTACACGTACTGTAAAATAAAGTGCTACCCTGAATTTCTTTGACTATGTTGTGACTATAACCTGAATTTAGCGGAAGCAGTAACACAGAATAAGGCAATGCATACAAGCTTCCTACATTTCTGACACTGCCTCATAAAATGTAATTATCCAGGTTAAACAAATCATAACTCTTATAATATTTGTAATTCTTTAAAGTATCCTAGATTACAGTTTTGGACATTTTCTCAACCACCTTCACGAGGTCACTTTCATCCTGGGATGCTTTTTCATAAAAGTTCATTTCCTTCACCATCACTTTTTAATAAATATTTGACATCATATCTTTCATAGATTTTTAAGGGGCTCTCAAGCTCCCAAAATGCTGAAAACCACAATAAAAGTAGCATTTAAGTAGTACATATTCATGCACGATAAGTCTCCCAAAGCCAAATGAAAGCTTTTTCATGAGAGGCAGATGGAAATTCAATTCATATTCCCATCAGCTATAGCTCTTTACACATGCATGCACTTATTAAAACATAACACATGAAGACAGATTTGACATCACTGGTTCTTGTATGTACACTACACTTCAGAGCTAAGATTTTGTAGAGTTATATGGTGGAGGAAAGATTTTCAGTGAATAACATCTTTCTGTGTGTTCCTCAAAAATCTTCTCAGTGGCTACAGAAGACTTGGAATATAGCATAGAAATCATATGGGCTATATTTTTATGGTGCGTTTGATGTTTTTGGAGCTCACTGTTTATGATTTTTCCATTCAGTGAAAACATACACTCTTCATCATTTTCCATGATAGAAATTCATTTGGGTTTGGAACAACATGAATGTGAAAAAGCGATTACAGATTTTTCATTTTTGAACAAACTAACCTAATTAAAATTTCTCTCATTTAGGAAGAAATACAGTGGCAGCCTTGTCTAATGGTCATACATGTGAGTGCCATTTATTGCTGTTCATTTCTTGGGGGGGGGGGGAATCATATTTCTCCACTCTGTGCTCATTAATGTTTTTTCTTTAACCAGTTCCTTTGTTTCTTTGTTTTTTATTCAACATCCAGCAACAATAGGTGGAGTTACAGGCATAATTCTCCTTTGCCTGGCAGCAGTATTCATTTTCTTGTGGTATGTTTTATAAAATCTATTGTGGTTTGAAGTTTAGACTTTTTGTAGCCTCTTTTTAAATTGTTTTCACCTTCTAACCCACAGGTTAAGACGTAGAAAGCATAGAAACCAGATTGTATATCATCCCAAACCAGATCCCTCCAGTCCCTACATACCTTTACCAGTCTGTACATCTGAACACAGTTCGGCTCAATCAAACAAAGCAGGTGAAAACTCCACAGAAGGCTCTGTCATTGACAAAAATCCAGGAATTCCCCATGGTGCGAACACTTGTGACAAGCTCCTCCCACAAACAGACTCCTGATAAGCCTTGTTCAGACTGTCAGTCCAAATTTTTGTGCATATCTGATTGGAATCTGATCATATTTGGCAAATATGAACAGAAAAAAAAAATCACATGAAATGCCTTTTTTTTTTTTTTTACAAATCTGTTTCAAGATACTTTAATTTGTCACCTATTCAGATTACATTTCTGGAAATCTGATTCAAGTCTGACCACTCTGGATTTTGCCACTTTCTCGTGCCTTGTTTAATGTAAATACATCAGACATTCGTTTATAGAAAACATGCCAAATGTCTTTGCAAAAACAAGGTTGTGTTGTTTTGAAGTGCAGTCGAGCAGAAATGTACTGCTCAATATACTGCTAGACTGCACATCTCTTTGAATTGAGACTGGTGGAGAGTGGAGACAGTAACATGGAATAAAGCCTCTGCCTCTTAAGAGATGTAATAATACATAATAATCCAGAACAGATAATCCAGTAATAATACCGTAGGTAATAATCCAGAGCAATGGCAACAATGGCATGTTGTTTTATGCAGATAATGCAGATATTCCGTTAAACAAAGAGCATCATGGGACACAAAAATCGAATCTGAACAGTTGGGATACACAGTGTGGACAGTCATTTAGATCAAATTCCAGTCAGATACACAAATACTTAGCACTCCATGAAATACACCATCCTAAATGCACATATTTGATCAACATCCATCTAATGTACCTCATCTCACTCTCCAGTCTTTTAATGTTATCATAAAATGAATAAAGTTTTTATATTGTTTTTAATACATTGTCTTTTTATGTATATTGTTCAATGACAAAACACACAAGGAACTTTTAGATCAGTGGTTCTCAGTGGTTTTTCTCAAGTGGTCAAGGTTTAGCTGGCTAGTATTAGCCCCTTCTGGTTGATGCTGGTAACTACACTATGTGGCTGCAAAAAGCATCTCTCTCATTCAATGGAAATAATTTGTATGCAAACACACTTGTGACTGTACATTTTGTAATCAGTATTAAATTATTGTGCATAGTGATCAGGGTTTGGAAACGGATATTTGGATACCCTTGGTAAGATATCTTTTGTCAACCATCCATATTTCTTTCTAACAACAATTCAGCTTGAATTAAGGTTCTTATTTGGCAGCTTCTTCTTTCAGATGATTTGTTCCACTTAAATATCAAATGCATCATGATTGCACTTTATAATTTCAGGGACATTATCACATGTAGTAAGCATCAAAAATAGATTGTGGTAGTTATTGAAAGTTTCACTTCAGCAGTTTTCTGAATTCACAGTGTCCCAAAATAGCACTTAATCGATCTTAAGTTTATCTTAAGCAGTACTAAAGAATCATTTTTAGTATATTAAGTACAAAATTAGTGTACGAAAACAGAGCACTTTAAGTACAACATGGAAGTGTACTTTTTTTAACCTGGGATGGTTTGCCTGGTTGTATAATCCACAGTTTTGTACACATTCATCCTGGTGTGGTTAAACTCAATACCACTGAGCACAATGGCCCCAGTGTTTGCTACATTATATGTCAGGTCTTGTCCCTTCCAAAGGCATTGCATTGGGTTGCATTCTCATTGCATTCTCAGTTCTGGTTTTCCTGTGTCTTGTTGTTCTGTTTTTGAGTTATTTGTATTTAATTTATTACTTTAATAAACTACTTTCATTACAGTTCTTGAGTACAGTTCAACTTCGCTATATTCATTTTTCAGTGAAAGTACAAAAAAAAGACTTAAGGCTGACTAAGCAATGGTGCAAGCTTGCATTTGAATGTGCACTTTTTGCACTTGATTAGCTGGTTCAGGTGTGTTTAACCCTGTAAGGCCCACAGTTGTAATATTACAACATCAGTTTTAGCTCCACTAAAATAAACCTGTACTTGTTTTTTAGCCTTTAATATCACATTTACACAACTGCAATGTTGTTGGATGATATATTTTGTAAATAGGTCTGTTTACCTGGCCATAAACGTACACAACCTGCACACTTGCTTCAAGGGACTTCACCTTTTTTATTGGACTGAATAAATCAACATGCAAGTGAGTATAATCCCTAAAATATTTTTTTCTGTGATTAGAAATGTGTGCAGATCACGCAGATATTAAGGTACTGTTAAACGCTTTGATTAAATTAGATTTTGCGCATGTTATGTCAATGTTGTAATTTTACAACATTAGGCTAGAGTGGTAGCAAACTTTGCCTGTGCACCTTACTCATTACATGAATTGTACTTCTCATTTGTTAGCAACATACTTTTTTGACCATTTTTTGTCGGTGACAAAATATAATATTGATTTTTAATGTCTTATTTCTTACCATTCTAAGTTTTATTCCAAATGAAATGATTATTACAGTAAATGATAAGTTCGAGTTGAATTATAAAATAAATGCTTTCTTTGAGAATTTTAAATTATTTGTAATGCAGTATTTAAAACTATATTTTAAAATACGTTTAACTGGTTCTGTTTTCTTTTCTGGGCTTAACTTGTTTGCTCAAATGTGTGCTTGATGCATGAGAGCCAGGTGATAATGTTCTGGAATGTGGGGGTTATACGTGCTATAGCACAATCAGCCATCATACTGTACTGTTTGAAATCTGTGGAATGTGTGAATTCTGTGAAATGTGTGATTTCTGCAAAATTGGTGAATTCTTTAAAATGTTTAAGTATGATTGGGTTTGAATTGCATTGAGATTATTTAGCCTTAAAAATAATCTGTTTTTCTTTCCATTTCAGAAGCTACTAGACAGGTAAGGTCATAATTTTATAATGTATACGATGTCATTGATGCCATCCAAAATGGGAACAGAGACTTTGAGATGGATTCTGATACAAATGATAAAAAGTAATCTAAAGATGCCTGTGAACTGGAAAATGAAAATGACCACCCGTTTATGTCGGGCTATCTGATGATTATGTGAACATGATGCTAACAAAACCAGGCCGTTCAAGAACACAGACCATGCGCTGCAACAGGTAAAGCTGTCTGAAAAATGATTTTATCTCTCAACATTAATCTCTCTGATGAGGATATCTCCCATCATACACCACTGGAGAACTTCTGAAGGTTTGTGTCAGAAGATATGATCAAGGCTCTGACATCTAACACCAATGAGTACAGTTTACAAAAGAAAATTTATAATGTTTTTTATAAATTTATAAAATGTTATATGTTTATATATATATATATATATATATATATATATATATATAAAATCATTATGAGACTATGGGAATTGAACATGGCTATGAACAGAGCTAGACATTGTAAATACCAGTAAATAGTTTTGATTGAACATATTCATAAAAACATGTCTTGTCTGATTATTATTATTGTGTGATTATTTGTGTATGGATATATATGCTGCTGTTATGGGGCTACATAAGCAGAATACCCTGCAAATGAACCCTTAGATCTTCTTCAGATTTGTTCAGACAGTTGTAAAACTGAAATTCTGCTACCCCAAAGGCCCAACATTGTAATATTACAACATTTCACTAAAAACATACTAAAACTTGAAAAATGTTAAAACTCATTTATTTCTGCATTAGAGACCTCCCACAATAACATATAAATGGTGAAATTATTTTTTCAGAGTTTTTTTTCTAAATTTGGGTCTTAGGGTTAGTGGGTCGGGATTGGAGGAGTGGCCCTCCAGAAACAAGTTTGAACACCCCTGTTCTAAGCAGAGGTGGAAAGTCCAGGGGTCAGAAAGTAAAAGTCCTGCCATATGTGACCCTGGACCACAAAACCAGTCATAAGTCGCATGGGTATATTTGTAGCAATAGCCAACAATACACTGTATGGTTCAAAATTATTGATTTTTCTTTTATGCCAAAAATCGTCTCAGGTTACGTATGTAACCCTAGCTCCTCGAGGGAACGAGACGCTGCATCTGAGAACGCTAGGGGAACGCCTCCAGCGTGACCGCACTCTGATACAAGTGTAATCTGTCCAATGGATGGCCGAGACCTCACGGGCGGGTGACGTAATGGCCAGGAAGCATAAAAGCACGTGAGGTGGAACCGGCGTCAGCTTCAGGAATGAAGCAAGTTACATACGTAACCTGAGACATTGCTCTTCAGGAACTCGAGCTGCGTCCGAGAACGCTAGGGGAACGAGATTCCCACGCCGCCAGACTGACAAATCCCTGCCTAGTGTGGATGGAGCACAGCTAGGGCGAGAGAAAAAAGGCCACAAGTGGCTAAAGTGGGCGGGGCCTGCGTCCCGAAGGCCAACTTCTGAGAAGTGAGTCTTGATCCCCAGGAAAGGGGAGAGCAGAGGACTCGAGGCTATGGAATAGCATCCTGATCCACCACATAGCAAAAGCTCTCTGGCCGGAGGCCTCAGCCTCTGGAGGAAACATGTAACTAGGGGGTGTCTACCCACTGACTGGCCACCAAGAGGGGTGCGGTAGGCCGGTAAAGCCGCCACGTAGACCTTCAGGGTGGAGTGGGTTAACCCTGCGGAGGAACAGGCCTGCACGAACTCCAGAACTGTACCAATCGGGCAGTTGACTGGGTCGAGCTGGCAACCTCCGCACCATGAAGTGACACTTCCACTTCAGGGCGTACAATTTCCTCATGCTGTGGAGGAAACGTGTAACTAGGGGGTGTCTACCCACTGATTGCCCACCAAGAGAGGTGTGGTAGGCCAAATTTCCGCCACGTAAACCTTCAAGGTGGAGTGGGTCAACCCTGCAGAGAGTCGGGCCTGCAGGAACTCCAGAACTGTACCAATCAGGCAGTTGACTGGGTCGAGCTGGCGGTCTCCGCACCATGAAGTGAAAAGTTTCCACTTCAAGGCGTATAGTTTCCTCGTTGAGGGAGCTCTGGATTGGAGGATTGTCTCAACAACCTCGGTTGAGAGACCGGAAGCTATGAGTTGCGCCCCCTCAGGAGCCACCCCCATAACTTCCCCATCTCCGGGCGGGGGTGATAGGCCCCCGCTTGTAAGAGAAGATCCCTCCTGACGGGAATCTCCATGGAGAGCCGTCGAGGAGAGAAATCAGGTCCGAGAACCATACTCGTCCCGGTGCACTCTCGCCAGAAGTCCCGGTAGCAGAGCGATCCCATATTGAGATGCCCAGGAATGTGAACTGCTCTCAGTGAGAGGAGTTTGTCCTGGGACCACCCAAGAATCTGTACAGGGGGCGTGAACGCAGACCTCCTTGGTGGTTGATGTAAGAGACCACCACTGTGTTGTCGGTGCGAACCAACACATGGCGATCTCTTAGGTCTGGGAGGAAGTGCTTCAGTGCTTGAAACACGGCCAACATCTCCAGCCAATTGATGTG
The DNA here is from genome assembly GCA_021397915.2 of Tor tambroides. Taxonomy (NCBI): domain Eukaryota; kingdom Metazoa; phylum Chordata; class Actinopteri; order Cypriniformes; family Cyprinidae; genus Tor; species Tor tambroides. The sequence continues at coordinate 4,109 of JAFVLL020004270.1, read as the reverse complement.
CCACGTGAGATGGCGACCACTCCACAGACCGCGGGCAGGGTGGCCATCTTCATGACCGCTCCCCAACCGGTGAGGGACGCATCCGTCGCTAGCGTTACGCGGTGACACGGAGCTCCCAGCACCGGGCCCTGAGACAAGAACCAAGGTTGTCTCCACATGTCTAAGGCACGTAGGCACCGCCAGGTGACCATGATCATGTGAAGCGGGTTTCCCCTCAGGGAGAACCCCTTGGTCTTGAGCCACCACTGTAGGGGTCTCATGTACAGCAGGCCAATAGGTATCACATTGGACACAGCTGCCATCAGACCCAGCAGTCTCTGAAACTGCTTGACAGTGAGTGACTGGCCTTCTTTCACTATCCTGACTGCCGTCAGGATCGACTCAATCCGAGCAGGGCACATACGTACCTGCATCGTGGTCGAATCCCACACCACACCAAGATAAGTGGTTCTCTGTAATAGAGAAAGCACACTCTTCTTGGCGTTCAGTCTTAACCCCAACACTTTCATGTGAGCGAGAACAACATCTCAATGTTGAGCCGCCATCTGCTCTGATTGAGCGAGAATCAACCAATCGTCGATGTAATTGAGTATGCAGATGCCTTATAGCCGCAACGGAGCTAACACGGCATCCACACACTTTGTAAAAGTGCGGGGTGAGAGTGCTAGGCCGAAGGGAAGAACCTGATATTGGTAAGCTTCGCCCCCGAAAGCGAACCTCAGGAACTCCCTGTGAGTGGGAAGGATGGAGACATGGAAGTATGCGTCCTTTAGATCGATCGTGACAAACCAGTCCTCGGACCTGATCTGAGACACGACCTGTTTGAGTGTCAGCATCTTGAACTTCAGTCGCATGACTGAGTGGTTCAGCTGACGCAGATCTAAAATGGGACGCAACCCTCCATCCTTCTTTGGAACTATGAAGTACCGGCTGTAGAACCCGGACTCTCTTTCGTGAGGAGGGACCACCTCGATGGCCTCCTTCCTCAAGAGAGTGTTTACTTCCTGTTCCATAACCAGAGCCTGCTCGGGGCGCACCAGTGTGGGAATCACCCCGTTGAAAGGCGGCGGCGGGGCGCCGAACTGAATGCGGTAGCCTCTCTCTACCGTACGCAGGACCCATTGAGACACATTTGGCAGTAGTTTCCACGCTGCCAAATAGTCTACTAAGGGAACCAGTCTCTCGAGACTGGCCTCTGGTGTAATCAGAGCGGCTAGAAAGCCGAACTAGCTGCTCTAGGGACCCCCGAAAGGGTGGCAAGCATCTCAGCTCCGCTACGTTTCCGGGCGGAAGAAACTGAAATGTGTGCTCGCTGGAGATCGCTGCACCCTGGCACACCGTACGTGGCAGGATTGGCAGACCTATCTCCTGAGGGCACTGAGGAGAGACGGGCACCGTATACCGCAGTGTACGCCGCTCTTCCCCAGCGGGGCCTGCCCTCATAAGTCCTGGGCCATGGGCACCAGGACTGCCTCAGCCGAAGTATCTTATTGAAGCGACTGTCCTCAGACCTGCGTTATCTTCTAGGAAGACTAGACTGGTAGAACCAGAGCCTGCAAGGCAGGACCCAATGAGACAGGCTTGGCAGGGGCTCCCACACTGCCAGGTGCCTACTAATGGAACTGGCCTCTGGTATAATCAGAGCGGCTAGTTCAGTATCCTGGAACGGCACACCCGCAGGAGAAAGCCGACCTAGCTGCTCTAGAGACCCCTGAAGGGGTGGCGAGCATCTCAGCTCCGTTACGTTTCCGGGCGGAAGAAACTGAGATGTGTGCTCGCTGGAGATAGCTGCGCCCTGGAACACCATACGTGGCAGGGTTGGCAGACCAATCTCCTGAGAGTACTGAGGAGAGACGGGCACCATGTACTGCGTTGTACGCCGCTCTTCACCAGAGGGGCCGGCCCTCAGAAGTCCTGGGCCATAGGCAGCAGGACATTTTAGCCGAAGACTATCCAGCGAGAATGACGGTCCGCAGATCCGCCTTCTGCTAGAAGCCTCTGGCCTGGGAGGGCCACTTTGACTCCAACATTCTGGGGAGTACGAGAAGTGACGCTCCTTAAATAAGGAGCCGGAACACGGTTGGGGCTGCTCCGCTCAGCAGCCCCTGCTGACCACCTCAACCTCATCGGAGGAAGAGAGGTCACACATCGTGCTCTCACTCGAGACCAATCCCAAGAGGCTCCTATACTTATCTATTTATATATCAACCTTCCCAAGTTAGATGAAAGATTCATCTATAAACCCGAGAATGACTCAATGCACGTGTTGCTGAGGCAGCAGCGGACTCTAACTCAAAAAAGGGGAGGGAAGGACCGCAGCGCAGGCTTCCGAACCCCGAGAGAGAGCGATAGATCTGGGGAATGCAGATGGAGATAGGGTGAGCCCGTCTCCAACCCGTCCGCCATATCCATGTGCGATCCCCGCGATCTCAATCGCCGCCATGCCTCAGCAGCAGCGGGACCGGGACCGCGAGATCACATGTGAAAAAGCTTCATATAATGAACCGAGAATGACCGTAATGCAACAGCGCGCTCTCACCCAAGGGGGAAGAACCGCAGTGCGGGCTTCCAGCCCCGAGCGAGAGCGCTAGATCTAGGGAAAAAAGGTTGAGATAGGGCGAGCCCGTCTCCAACCCGTCCGCCAGATCCATGTGTGATCCCCGCGATCTCAGTCGCCACCGTGCCTCAGCAGCAGCGGGACCGTAACCGCGAGATCATATGGCGGGGAGGAGCACAATCAGCCCCATTTTTCCCTTTGGGCTGACAGCGCGAACTCTGTTCTCTCGTTCATAAGTTTTCCATGCTTGTGCAAACAATGCTAGTGAAACAATGCTTGCTGCTTTACAAAGCTCATCGACGTCCTCCATGTCCACCTCCTCGGAGGAAGACAGGCAGCGTCGAGCCCTCTCTCTCTGGGGGGAAGAAACCGCGGGGCGGGCTTCCGAACCCAGAGAGCGGGCGTTGGATCTGATGGGAAAGGGAGAAGATAGGGGCTCGCCCGTCCTCGTCCCCTCCACCTGATCAACTGCGATTCCCACGAGCGCAGCCACCGCTCCGCATCGGCGAAAGAGGGACCAGCACCGCGAGGAACGCAGGTGAAGGCTCCCTCCTCAAAGAAAGCCTCAGAGAGCAAGCGTACGCAGTGACTAATGCCTACAAGCGGGCAGTCAGCTCCCTCGAGAGCTGACTCTGCGTGCTCTGCTCTCGAGCAGACAACACACAGACCGTGTGTATCCCCAGCAGAGAAGAACACACAGCCTGTAATGCGATCTGCTCTCACCCAAGTGCTAGTTTTGTTGCACTTATAGCCATCGTGGAGCTTATTTTGAGTGCTTGTGAAGGACAGACAACACCAAATAAGACTCACAACACAGATCGACAGACACACACACAGAGTAGCGGTTGCTGAATGACAAAAGCTGACACCGGTTCCACCGCAAGTGCTTTTATGCTTCCTGGCCACTACGTCACCCACCCGTGACGTCTCGCCCATCCATGGGACAGTTTACACTTGTATCAGAGCGCGGTCACGCTGGAGGCGTTCCCCTAGCGTTCTCGGACGCAGCTCGAGTTCCTGAAGAGGAACATTAGGATATTAAGTTAAGATCATGTTCCATGAAGATAGTTTGTAAATTTCCTACCGTAAATACAACCCGAATTCCGGAAATATTGGGAATATTCCAGAAATATAATTTTTTAAATTTGAATAAAATGAAAACTAAAAGACTTTCAAATCACATGAGGCACTATTTTATTCACAATAGAACATAGAAAACATAACAAATGTTTAAACTGAGAAATTTTACACTTTTATCCACTAAATGAGCTCATTTCAAATTTGATGCCTGCTACAGGTCTCAAAACAGTTGGCACGGGGGCAACAAAGGGCTGAAAAAGCAAGAAATTTTGAAAAGATTCAGCTGGGAGAACATCTAGCAACTAATTAAGTTAATTGACATCAGGTCTGTAACATGATGAGCTATAAAAGGGATGTCTTAGAGAGGGATGTCTTCTGAGTCTCTCAGAAGTAAAGATGGGCAGAGGCTCTCCAATCTGTGAAAGAGTGCATAAAAAGATTGTGGAATACTTTAAAAACAACATTCCTCAAC